>JASDQU011176153.1:5236-21233 GCA_032191745.1 Picea mariana
TATGATTCGAACTGGCCCATACATACCCACATGCTACAAAGATAGGATAGTGTTGAAATTCACTTTCTTAGATTAAATCACTAGGGAAGTTTAAAGGTTTTGTAACGGGCCCATACATTCCCACATGATCACAATCTAGGATAGTTTCAAAGCTTTTCTTAGATTAAATCACAATAGGGAGTTAAAGGAATAGTAAAGGACCCACATGTCCACATGCTAGTTTCCTAGGGACTTTTGAATTACGCAAGGTTGCACCAAAGGCATTTAGTTAATTAGGTAATCAACACTTGTAAGGACCAAGCGAAGTCCACATGCAGCAAGGTCACACCTAATTCATTAAAACCTTGGCACACTTTCACTCATTCACACACAAAAGTCACTTATCACTCACATAGTTTTCTTCTTGAAATGTGGAGGTCAAAGTAAGTTTCCTCCAAAGGGATTCCAAAACACCCCACCCTTTTCTTGATGAAAATATCCACTCCCATTTAATTTCAACGAGGTTGGTTCACACCCCCAATCTCTCAAACAACCACATCTAAATTTTTTCTAAAAAATCACTAAGTTTTCCTTCACAGGAGGTGCCAAAAGAATTTTTTTTTATTCTAGGTAGGATTTCGAGAATAGGCATCCAAATAACTCCCCGTTATCTGGTTCTCACATTGTCAAAAACAATAGAAGTTGTCAAATAGGGAACTTTAAATCCTCCAAGTCAAGTGTTTCTAACAACATAAGGCAGGGAGATACCCATGAAGGGTTGAAGGCCGAGGTCCGATTGTTCTGTACATCCCCCCTTGAGGCACCACCTCTTGGATGGGATCTATCCCGTGACCCATTTCTTCGGCCGAAAATCTAAATGCCACACTTTGATCGAGGTACCTAGTGACCAAATTTTAGGACATCTACCCAGGTGGAAATTGTGGGCTACAATTGCACCTTGATCATATTTTGTGTGTATATTGGGAAATATCGCCAGCTCTTTTGGGATATGCCCCCTTTACCCCTCATTATAACTGATTATTTCATCCTTCACTAGTTTCTCTTCTAGTGACTTCAGACCCCACTATTGAGTACTATTGGAAGATCCAGTGCTATTTGAGGGTAAGGACGTTACGTCTTTTAGGACACGATCATTTGTTTTCTTTGTTCCCCCATGCAGAAAAAACCCACTTATCCACATATATGCTTCTTTTTCACAATACTTTATGTATGATGCACTTCTGATTAGATTTTGATTCAGATATATATTGTGTAAAGTTCAAAAAATTGAAACAAAGGCTCTTGATTATTTATTTTACTCTCACCACCATTTGCACACATCCACTCATCTAGTCGGACATCATAGGGGACCCACAGAAATCCCATCGTTCCAGACACTTGCTAAACCTCCCTCCTATTTTAGGGAGAGTTCCTAGTCTTGCCAACTCATCGACCCCACCTTCTCACACTCCAGTGAGTGCCACTGTCTTAGGATCAGCTTTTCTTGGTTCCACATTACTTGGGTCCACTTCCCAAGTCCCTCTGTCCACTCGCTCTCCTCTACACAGAAGCGGGGGGGCAAATTCCTCTCAAGGAGGAAGTACTAACCCACCTAGCCCCCCTCAAGGGTCAGGTTCACATAACACTCACACCATGGCTGGAACTAATCCTCCGCCCCCACTAAAGATGCCATATTTGGCCTCTCTTAACATACCAGATCTAAGAAAACTCACAAATGATCCTATATTGCTTGACCCCAAATGGCCTGCAATGCCTACCAAACTGCCTTCAGTCATCCCCAAGTTTGAAGGAAAGGTAGGCGATGACCCTGCCAACCACGTCATGACTTTCCACCTATGGTGCTCTTCCAATAATATTATGGATGATTCCATCAGACTACAATTATTTCAATGCACACTCGCTAGCCCATTAGCCAAATGGTATGTAGATGAAAAATTGGGGTCCCATGTGACTTTCGAGTCCTTGGCCAAAGCATTTTTGACCTTCTTCCAATTACCAATCCACCACGACAATGGTATTGAACTACTCTCTAATTTCAAACAAACCTCAGCCACACATATCACTGATCACATTCATGAGTGGCGTAGACGACGTAGTTTGTGCAAAGCTGAAACCACCAAAAAACAGTGTCTTGACTGGTTTCTCAGATCAATTGTCGCTCTCCTCGGTAAAGATGTAGATTACACCTTCCCTCAATCAAAAGAAGAAGCCATCAGTAAGGATCAACAATACGGCCTCATCTATTCACAATCAGGGTACTTATACATAGTACTTCTTGATCTCCCAAAACCTGTGCCATTCGGTCAAGACAAACCCAGGATGTCTCACTCAGCAGACAGATTGATAGGTAATACCACGCACCACAATACACAACCCCAACCACCACCAATGTATGGCACACCTCAATATCCGTCAGCATATGGGGGAACCTATTATTACCCCCCACCCCATTATCAACAACCATACCCTGTTTCTATTCCTCCACCCATCAGTGGGCCACCGCCAACACCCCCAATACACCCACCTATTCAAACAAGTTTTGGTACTCCCTCTACCTCAGCTTATACTCTAAGTACTAGCAAAAGCACCATGCCTTTATATGTACCTTACGGATCAGAAATCCCACAGAATCCGTACTTTCCATTCCCTGGTCCTCCACAACCTATGACACCACCACACCCTCACGCTGGGGTTAATTTTGTTCAACCCTCTCCCCTTCAGCAATATCAAAGTTTTGAACAGCTGAATATGGCAAATCCAACCCATCAGTTGAATAATGCCAAAAAGAAAGGAAAACACAGGAACAGTAACAACCCAGGTTAAGTCGGGAATCACCCCCAACAAAACCAACCTACTGGGGGCAACCAGAATCAAGGGAATCAGAACCCCCAGGGGGGCAATAACAATAGGCGTTAAGGAAGAAATAACAATACTGTTAGAACCACCTTCCCTTGTGCCCTTTGCAATGAGTTTGGTCATTATACTCATCATTGTCCCCAAATCGGCGATTTTAAATGGTTGAAAGACTCAGGCGGTCTACCACATCCTCCAGCACCACCTGCCCCTTAGTAGGCCCCACAAAAGTACGTGCAACAACCCCCCCAGTCGTATTGCAGAATCCCATTCTGCACCAGGGTGTGATAAACACCCAATAGGACACGCAGCCTACCCCACCATAGTTGGGATAGTACCTCAATCCCAACAATCCCGTATATCATACCATCCTCATCACCAGTGAGGAAGAAATCCTTCTGTAAACACGTAGTCGTCAATATCGTGCACCCGCTAAGTCTCTTCCCATTCCCCCAGAAACAATCCCTACACCAACGGGACCCTCGTTAGTGATTCCTCACCGTAACACTGAAGCACCTCTTCACATTCCTTGCATCCCATTGTGCATGAATGTCCACAACCCCCAAGCTAGGGTGGCTCATAATTACAGTTTGGTCGATGACTTAGCACAATCCCTAGCTACCATGTCAGTCTTAGAAGTCCTTCAAACTTGTCCCACTCAGTGGAAATCATTACTTTCTACCTTGGGGGTAGTCGACCCCGTGGAGACTCAACTCATCACATTTGATCTCCACAGTGGAGAACCTTGCCTTCCTGCTCTAATCGATTTTCAAATCCTAGTAAAAATTTGGAACATTACAGTTCATCGGTGCATCATTGATGAAGGAGCATCCACATGCATTATGTCTAAGTCTATATGGTAGAAACTTGGTTCCCCTGAACTCATTCCATTTTCCATTACCTTAAGAGATTATGATGGGTGACCATCATCTCCTAAAGGGATCTTCCAAAATGTCCCTATAGAACTCAGGGGCAAGACTATTCTTATCGACACTGAAGTTATCAACGCCCCACTCGATTACAATATCTTATTTGGTTGTAGCTACATGTACGTGATGAAGGAAGTTGCCTCTTCCGTATTTCGAATGATGATGTTCCCCCATAATGGGAAGATCATTACCATTGACCAAGTCTCACATTACGAGCCTAACCCTTCTGCCAACATCAATAACATTCTCCCTCTCATACACACGAGTCATGATGCATACCCACTCATCGAAATGGGTCCTAGAATTTTCAAAGACCCATCAATGTTAGGAACTTACCATGGTGTACCACCGCTCCTTCATCCTTCCAATCAGGTATGCATCGTATCATCCAAAAGAACTGACATAGAGGGTACCCTTCCTCCTAGGGAGGCTTCTATCATATCTGATGTCCCACTAGTTGCAAAGCTCCCCCCTCATGAGCCTCCTATGAACTCATCAACTCCACCATTTCACAATTTCACCTCTCCCTAAGGCCATATCCTAGTTTGGGAGATAGTTCCCCAAGCCATTACTCAAATCCCCTTCTTCTACCCTCCACCTGGAATCCAATCTTTCCAAGTAGCCGCCATGCTTACCCTACCTAATATGGTGTTAGCAATTCAAGTTTGGTATTTACATCCACCAGAGATGGTCCCTCAACCATCCCTTCCCCCCCAAACGGAAGGAATCCCAATGGCGATTCCTATACTCACTCCCACCATACTCTCTACACCCCCACTCACTAACGTCCCTGCCATAGCTGGGGGTAGGTGAAAGAAGAAGGATCCCCCAGCTCCACTTCCCCCACACGTCCAACCTCCTTGCGCACTATGTGAGAAAAATGGACACCAAACCAACAACTGCCCATCTCTACCTGAGTTAAGAAACCTAATTCCACTCAATCAAACACCATCAACGCTCGCCACTGTAACAAGTATTGCTGCTATCGCCCCTCACCCAAGTAGAAAAGGGCTACGAACCAAATTCGCTTGTGCTATATGTTTAGAATATGGCCATTATACACACCATTTCCCAACACTACCACGCTTCCGACAGACATTAATCGTAGTATGCCAAAGCTTCCAGAACGAACCCAATCCAACTACATCATCCCTACCAAAAATTACTGACATCCATTATGTCACGACTTCAATCAATGAATGTATGAGATGCCCTTTCTCCCTCTGTGAATCCTTAGATCATTTTACATACCAATGTCCTATGATCATTGAATACAAGCAATGCCAATTGACTCGGATTCAAACCCCTGCGCCCCTACAGAATCGATGGTTGACCTTACCTCATCTCTAGAGATTCTTCATATCATTTCTCTTGAACGCAAGGCACTCCTGACTCCTCCATAGTTCTTGGATGACTTATCCGAGCATTCACCCCCAAATCCCCCCAATTCTCCCATTCATTTCCCTACGAAAATTTTACACCTAACTCCCACTGGTACTCCTCAGTACTTTGATATTTGGTTTATGCCAAGCAAACCATCGCAATCTCATTGCATCGTTCCCTATAATTCTTTATCACCCAAGGACAACCATACAATGATAGTCACTAATATCACTCTTTACGATCCCTTGTATTCCCGCCAATTCCACTGTGACGAGGACATACTCGAAGAGTTAAACACCCCCAACTACCCATGGGATGCGCTACGCCATAGAGTGCTCTTCTTTCCACAGGAATCCTCCACACCTCTTAACCAACACCCCATATGCATGGTCAAAACCAAGGATTTTATCCCATCAGGGCATATTGACTGGTTCAACAACCCCATTCTTGCCCCTGATTCTTTTGAAGAAGGCAACATGGCCAACATTTCCTTGACCATCAAAATCGATATTTCCATAAAAAATGGAGTCATCGAGGAAATCACCATTGGCGCTGCTTCCACTCCTCAAGAAATCATCACCTATAAATCCGTCTTCCAAGAATATAGGGATATTTTTGCCTGGTCATAGACAAAAATGCCTGGCCTTGATCCCTCCATTGTCAAACATCGCAGCCTGACATTACACTAGTCCACCAAAAACAACGACTGCTACACCCATCCAAAGTAGCGGCCATTAAATCCAAGATTGGCAAATTACGTGTGGCTAGGTTCATCTACCCCATCGCCTATACCTCATGGGTTTCCAACCCTATATCCATTAACAAAAAATAGGGCACTATCCGTGTCTGCGCGGACTTTCACCATCTCAATCACGCATGTCCCAAAGACAAATTTCTGACACTTTTCATCGATCAAATTATCGATGACTGTGCAAGACACGAGGCTCTGTCCTTCATGGATGGTTTCTCTGGTTATAATCAAATCGAAATCCACCCATCCGATCAATACAAAACCGCATTCACCACCCCTTGGGGTACTTTTGCATATCGTGTCATGCCTTTTGGCCTAAAGAATGCTGGCACAACTTTCCAATGGGCTATGACATACATTTTTCACGATCTATCTCATATCATCCTCGCATACTTGGACGATCTCACAGCTCGATCCAAGAAACATACCCAACATCTTGATGATTTATGGATCATCTTCCAACGGTGCCGTTAGTACAAAATCCACTTGAACCCCCTCAAGAGCATGTTCTACGTCACTGCAAGGTGTCTCCTCAGATTCATCATTTCCCAAAGAGGTATTACCGTGGACCCCCTTAAAATCCAAGCCATCACAGAAATTCCACCACCCCAGAATTTACACCAACTCCAGAGCCTACAGGGAAAAGCTAATTGTCTACGATGATTTGTCCCAGACTATGCCACTCAAGTGCATGGTTTCCTTCTCTTACTCTGCCACAACAACCCATTCCACTGGGATGAACATGCCCAAAAAGAATTTGATGATCTTAAAATGGCACTCTCCAACGCCCCTTTAATTTGTGCACCTGACTACAATCCTGACTATATCCTCTACATATCAGCCTCAGCTGTCTCAGTAGTGGGAGTTCTCGTTCAAATCGGCAATGATGATCATGAGCATGTCATTTACTACATTAGTAAAAACCTCTCAGGGCCACCCCTGAAGTATAATCACGAAGAGAAACTAGCCCTTACATTCGTCCTCGCAGTCCAGAAACTGTGTCATTACATTCTACTTCACATAACTAAATTCATAGCAGATTCCAACCCTATGCACTACTTGCTTAGCCATCGACAAATTAATGGCAAATTTTCTCAATGGATCATTATCCTTGCCTCTTTCGCAAATACCTGCAAGTTATACTTTTATCTCAACATTTTGATTTCATTACATTTACACATATTCCAAGACAATTGAATCAAATTATAGATAACTTAGCTAACATTTTGTTAGATTGGCAGATATCACATAAAGATACCTCTACACACACATAAACCATCAAAGAACCTGTCATAGCATCTATATAGATTAGACATCATCAACACATTAAAAAACACATGTAAACATAACATAGATCCCAAAATGTATACTCATATATATATATATATATATATAAATCGATCAACAGTGCCATCAAAATGTCTACATATATACATCATACAAAATCTGTAGGCCGGTGGAACACCTTGGTAGAAAACTGGTCTCACTACACCAAAATGGGCTCACCAGCCTATATACAAGATACAAGCATACATAGAGCGACACTCAAGGTGCCTCTAGAGTACCACCTCCTACCCCTCCCTCAGGCGGTGGTGCCCCACCCACTACTGGTCCCTCAGGACCGACCGTTCGATCATCACAGCACCTGCTACTACTACTCATCGCACCATGACCCCCCACATCAACAGAACTCCCACACACTATTCCATGATGCCCTCATCCTGGATACGCGATCACATGCCCTCAGGTATGCCCTGTAACACCGCCTCTAGGCGGCGATGAATATCCTCAAAATCTCCTTCGACCTTCGCCAGAGGAGGATGCGATGGCCCGGCACCAGGGTCATCAAAACAACGTCTCCTGGCTGCTCTCTCATCACCAGCTGGTCTTGCCTCAACATCCTCGTGCCAATGTCTCTCTCCTGCCCGTGGCGGTCTCCTTGGCTCCTAGTGAGCTGGTGCTCTCTTCAGCTCAACCTCGCGCTCGTGTGGTCCCACATCTGCACATACAAAAAAACCAAAAGATAGTATCAACATCTATACAAAATACATATGTCATGCTATCTCAAAAATAAACATATCAAAATCACAAACATACCTCGGTGATCAAACAAATCCCTTGGAGGTAACACCATGTACAGATCACCTCAGAAGTCAACACCACAGTATGGATACTGCAGTATAACCTGCAACATCTGCCACCACACCTGTGCCACCTCATCCGTGAAAAAATGGCTGCCCTCACCACACCGTGGAGAACCAAAATTGTCGACCACGACCTCTGTCGCGGCTTTCATGCACCAGGAGCGCCCAATAAAATGCTAGGGCGCAACATTGACACCCTCTCCAAAAACCAAGCCACCACGATGGACCCAAAGGAAAAGTCCCCTGAGTCTATGGACCGACATCTGTCTAGCTGCCCTACCATCCTGGCATGTAGCATCAACCCCCAGGTAAAATACTCGCTGGCCAGTGCCCTCCCCATAACCCTCAGCTGACCACCACTGCTTCGCTGAGTCACAAGGGACCCATATACCCTCACAATCATCACTGCTACACAGCGATGAGCTAAAGCATCCATCACCTCGATACTCACAATGGAGCCCAACATGTAGTTCTCCCTCGAACAGTACCTCTGGCCCAAGGTCGCTAACGACACATCCACAGGTAACACCGAATCCACTGGTAGGGGCATTCCCCGAAAAGGGAGCCCAGTCAAAAAGTATATGTCCTCCACCACAATGAAGGCAATATTCTCTACCCACACCATAAAGCAATGCAGGTCCGAACTCCACATCCAGATCAGAAACTGCAAGAGATACTCCTACACCCGTATCAATGGGCACTCGAAGAACTTCAGCAGCCCACAAGATGCCAAAGTGGCACGAACCTCTGACTCCTCAATAGCCATGGCATCCCTCAGCTTTGACTAGTCCCGCTCTCGCCAATGGACTGGCATCATGCCAATGATCGCCTGTAACCACATAATATAGTCCTAGTTCAGCCATATTGACCATAAAAGACATTAAAAAAGATAAGTTTTTCACCCGTCAGCCTTGCCCCCAAGGCACGACTGTTTAAACCACAGGCGCACACATATGCATGCCTGTTCACCCCATATGCGTGCACATATGTGCACCTGTTCACCCCATAGGCATACACGCAGGCATGCCTGTCCATCCCATAGGCGTGCATACGTGCATGCCTACCCACCCTCCAGGGACGCCTCCATGCACCCTTGTCACGAACACAGGCACGCATCACAGCGTGCCTATCCACTACACAACCATGCAACCATGCATAGTTGTGCAGCAAACAGGTGCAGATATCATGCATGCCTTTGTCCCCCCTAAGGGTGCACCCATGCGTGGCTATCCGGATAACAGGCGTGCACCCATGCACGCATATTTCCAGATCGCCCACGCACTGGGGGGCCCACACCCATAAAACCCCCTGTACGGCCCTCCATACAATCCCTGCCCATAAATTGAAAACCTACTTCTATGCACGTCGATAAGACTACTAACCTGAAGCTCGTTGGTCCTAAATCAGCTACCTTGTTCTCCCCGAATCTCCAAAATCTCCTCTGAATACCTCTCGTCCAGTCACTCTTGCAACAAGTACAAATGAGGTGGCAATGTGGGCCCTACAACTATATATAGACCTTTCTGCCAAACTTCCAAAAACCATTCCGGGAGCTCCGGGTGTCTGTTTTTCGATCTGTCTTCAGCTACGAGATCAACATCCTGTCATCTACATCAAGACAGTCCCCTAGAAATTTTCTATCCTTAGCCCCCGAGGCACCATTTTTTTCATACCCTGTCTAGGTACGCATGCTCATGTTCAGAATTATCAAATCAGTGCTTGTATGTTCGATTCTCTTCAGATATTGTTCACGTCGGGTAATTGGTTTTCATGTGTGCAGGTACTTCGTCATCATACATCAACGCAACCCCTTTAGGTATATAATCATCACTGGCATGTAATCATTCCCTCTGAATCTCAATTGCATCTCCAGTCCCACCCTCTGACATTTGCCTCTAGGATCCCCATCTCTCGCTCTGCAGTACCAACACCTCCATTGCATCTTAGGTACTGTCACCTAGTAGCACTCTCCCCCACATAAGTTGTCCCATTCATAACACCCTTTTTCACTTTGACACTCATGTTTTTTTTCAAACCCTTTAGGGATGGGAGTCCCGATAGTCTTACATCATGTTGTGAATCAACCACATACTCCTTCTCCTCATTTTGCTAGTTTTCCCAATGGACTCCCAGATTTTCTCTTCAAGGTTCTATTTTGACTGCACCTCCGCAGTATCATGAACCCTCCATTTCATCCACAATCAGTCTGCCCCTCTACAAATTTCCCTCCATTTCATCTACCTCATACAGAAACCCACCCATGGGGCCCCCACCTTCCACCAATTCTCCAAGCTAATTGTGCCCTAACCGGCCCAACCATCTTACATTGGGGCACTCATTTCTGTATCTATACATTGATCCCAAATTATTCTTTATTTGTTTGGTAAATTGTAAAAAGCCTTTGTTTCCAGCATTTACATATCTTTTTGTCATCACCTTTGGCGACCTTCTTCCCTTTTTCGAAAAAACAACCCATGTCGCCCTTGGTTGGGGCACTCCTTATCATCTAACCCTGTTGACATCTTCCATATACTCTGAGTATCCCACATGCCACTTACCTCTGCCCTCTGATTTTGTTCACTTTGTCTCGCCTCTGGCACGACTTATCCCATGTATTGTTGTCCCCTTGACCCTCAACCCAGTTGAACGGTTGCGGCCACTTATACTTCGCATATACCCCCAACCAAGGGCAGTCTCGAGTATTCATACATCTTGACTTCATCCATGTGCCTCCTCTAGTTCCTAACCTCACCTAGTAGATTTCATGAAACCCTTTGCTTCTGGGAGTTGCGTCCCCCTTTTTGTCGACATCAACATAGTTTTCCAGAAGGGCGACAGTATCTTGACTCTCATTACCTTTCCAATGAGAGGTCTCAGATGGCACAGGGAGAACCACAATTGCTCCCTGCTATCATTGGCCCCCATAACATTCGACTTCAATTCTTTCTCATGTTAGGGTGGGTCTTACTTTGAGACTATTGCAGATATTTCTTATATTTTCCGAAGACCTCTGAACTTGGTTGGGCTATCAATGCCTACAAAATCCGTGATATTTCTTACAGATGTCACTGTTTATTGTTCAGAGTTTGTTTCTTCATAAAATTGTCTTCTGCCTTTATCACGACCACCCTCGAGGGTGCTACAGTTGTCTACATCAACACACCATTCCTTTTTGAGTTACATGAGACGATCATGGGGCATGCCCACCTTGTTTGTACACAGTTTATTTTTACACACCTTATGGAAGGTCGGGTTCTACAGGTTCCCTTCTCCCTCCAACGGGTAACTCTTGACACTCTCACTATCTCTCTCTTTTACAACGACACTCTCAGTAGAAGAAACATTGATGAATTTCGGCTATACGTATGCTCCTAACCTCATCCATCAGGGGGCATCTGTTATCACTGAAATTTCATCCGCAAATGGTTACAAGAATCCAGCATCGTCAAACAGTTATGAGGTCACCCATGGACCAAAATTACCACAAAATCATTTCCAAAAGGTCCAAAACTATACAACTAGTGATAAAATTAAAGTGCACTATGACTACACAGGGTGCGCGCTCACATGCGCAAAACATAAATGCAGGAAAAGCGCACATGCACCTGATGTGCAACTGTGGTCGCTAAAAGCCGCGCACATATGAGAACGACGCATTTATGAGATTGGTCAGCCTCCCACCCACTTTTGGTTCAGCTTCCAAGTTGATTTGACACCCAAATCTCAACTGGATCCGAATGGGTGGCTGGTCAAAGACCTAAAAATTCCCTAATTAGCCCCTTTTCACACTACAAGCTGGTTGCACAATACCTCAAAGAGGTGCTATAAAACAAGGCCATGGGTGCACTTCATTTTTAAAGAATTCAATAGCAAAGTTATGGTACCACTATTCTCTTGAGGAATCCTCTATTCTCATCAAAATTATACTAGCACCATTACATTGGGAAATCCATCTCACCCTTTGAGTGGATTAGCTTGGAATTATTTCACCATTTTCATTAAAAGTTGTAAGAAGAGCTTATTTGTGGGGGTCCAAGAGCCCTCCCTTGGAGGAAGAAGGGACTCATAGTCCTCTTTCTTCTTGGTGTTTTCTTTCACTAATATAAACCTTTCCATTGGTGACATGAGTCTTATTAGTTTCTTTGTTCTTATGTCCTTATGCTCATTAGTTTAGTTGTTATTTTATTTCTTAGTTTAATTCTTAGTTGTTCTTTTATATTTCTTTCTCTAACCCTTTCCTTTACAACTATCTTTCTTAGCTAACCCAACTAAGCTTGTAAGCACGTCTGTTTTTCTCATCTAGGTGGCAAAAGAGGTGCAACAGTCAATATGTTCAAAGAGAAATTCAACCTGGAAAGCCTTCTATTGAGTCAGCCATTTCTGTAGTCTTTAAGCCTTTTGTTACGTCAGCCATCCCTAAGTCAGTCTTGAATCACTTGTTACTCTGATCTACATATTGTTACTTGTTTCATGTCGTTAATGTGGGATACATGAAGGCCCTCTTGTGATGAGTCTTTTCCTGCCGACTTGAACTCATTATCCAGGAATTAGACCTAGAAACTAATTGGTACCTTGGAACTTGCATGCCTCAATGGCAGGTTTCCTTGCTTTCGACAGTGGGTTTTCATTATTGACCCCT
Organism: Picea mariana; assembly: GCA_032191745.1. Lineage (NCBI taxonomy): Eukaryota > Viridiplantae > Streptophyta > Pinopsida > Pinales > Pinaceae > Picea > Picea mariana. The sequence continues at coordinate 17,936 of JASDQU011176153.1, forward strand.
GATCAGGAGATTCCGCCGAGTGTTCAAATTCAGCTCATTAATTCACATTCATTAGATTGTACTAGTGTACCTTGGGAGTCATTAACATTAATGATGATTTCCCTCGCACTTTTTAATGGTATACACTAATGATCGGTAATCAAGTGGTTTCTACCATGTTCGACTTCAACACATGTATTCGCATGGTTAGATTCGTACTATAGAGTGGTGGAGATGAAGACCCTGAATCCTTTCTGATAGATTCAGGTTGATTCAGAGTATATTCAGATTGTACTATTGCATAGATCCACATTGTATGTCTCGTAGCTATGTTGAAATTTGAATCTTTAACACATAGATCCACAGTGTACTTTTGGTGGCTATAAGTCATAGTGGCATGGATCCATAGTGTATGTTTGGTGGCCATGACCTGTATTACTTGACATGGATCTCCACATGTCAGCATTTATGCTCTGATTCATTTGTATTCTAAGTATATGAATGCCTACCTTAGTGATGATATATTATTGTACTGTATTTCCTTGTTTGTTAGCAGGTTTCCGATCGACTGTTCCTTATTCCCTACACACACTCGACAAAGTATTTTAGCTATCACTCTGTTCTAACTTCATACTTTGGGGGGCTCTTTGTTACACATTATTTTAGTCATCCCTATGACCGTTAATGATGTAAACCTATCTATTTCCTTCAGAGGGGTCAGTGGCCTGAGTTCCTGAAGAGAGAAGGGAGAAGAACTTTTCCTGAGAAAAGAAGTTGCATTTTCTTTTGTAAAAACCCTATAGAAAAGGAAGTTCGTAGGATGCATTATAGCTAGGGTACAAAAATTCCTGATTCTTGCAGGCTACATCATAGCTAGGTCATGAGGAGTTCGCAGTCTGCTCTATAGGCAGGGTGCGAGAATGCTTACATGTGGGAAAAACGAGCGTTTTCTTGAATATTCTAGAAGGAGAAACTTCCATGGTGAGGTGGCATCCAAATGCTTTGGATCTTACTCTCTTTCATGATTTAGTGGGATCATCTTAACCTCCTCACCTTATCCTCTTCATCTTATAAAAGGAGAGGAGCTCTCATGGAGAAGGGCTAAGTTGGATTTGGCTTGGAATTACTAGCTTGGTTAGAGTGGTTTTGAGTTTTTCCTTTGTCAAGATAGATTGTGAATATTATCAGATCTGTGCTCTCAGAATTCTTGGATTGAAAGTGTGTGGGGAATGAAGGACAGTTGGAAGGGACCTTATGACATCAAGGCCATGGTTGTAATCTCTCTTTCACATTTAATATGATATGGTAATATGATTCTTTCCTATAAATCTTGTTGTGTTTTATAGTATGATTCCTTGATCACATACATAGATTTATATTGAGTTTATTCTATTGCTATCACTTTGGTTGGTTGCATTCGTTTGTAGGTTCATCATTGTATGAGCATTGGAATGGAGCTAGGATGGCGATGGTGAGAGGAAGCGGCGTTTAAACAATATTTTACCCATCCCTCTTTAGTTAGTAACTTCAATATCTAAAACTTAAGGAAAGTGTCATGTTCTGGTGTGTTTTGTTCTAGATCTAGGTGGATCTAGGGAGATTAGTTAGTGTCCACACCTACCGATTTATCCAATAACAATGACTCCTCCATTGTCTCATGAATTTTGTAATGTATTTTGAACATTAGTTCCCTCTTCTGACCTCACATATTAGGGGGAATCTGTTATAGCATCATTTTCCACTATACATGTATATAATGACTCATTTTTCTATATTACATCCCTTTCCCTACTTGCAGGACTTAAACACCCTTTTTCCTCCTCAAAAAAGTATTTAAAAACCCCATTTATCAAAGTGTACATGAATTTCGTTAAAGCAACTCATCTACATACACAGGTTCCCTCTTGGAAACCCACGTACATGTTAATTTTGGCTAAAAAATATAATCTTGACATTTCGGGTGGAGTATACAGGTTATTACATTCTCTAACTTCCTAAATCCTACACATAACAAATCCAACCATCAAAATGGAGTATAAAATAGAGCCTTGGGATGGAGGAAAAGGATAACTAATATGGTCAAGAAATGCATCCTTATGATGGAATGTTGAAGATTTTCTTGCAAGTCCCCTATTTCCCTAGTGTCTAAGATTGTCCCCTCTACCTGGAAACCCTTGTTTCCATAATTTTCATTCTTGTTATCTTGTCAAGAAGAACACCTTTTTCTTCCTTGGACCTGCTAGAGTGTAGAGTGTTGGAGGCACTCCTATACATCTTCAGCCTTGGGTGGAGGAGCTTGGAGCCTATTTTCGGGATTGTGTTGTAGTGGTTATAGGTTGTAACCAACCTATTTTTCTATTATCAATAAAGGAACTCTCATTCTTGTCCAATTCTTTGTGTTAATTTTTTATTCTGATGATATTATGTGTATGTTATTTTGAATCTATCATTGAATCTACATTGATTACATTAAGTTAGTGAGAAGATAACTACTTTCTTACAGTTGCATCTTTCTTTTTCCACAAGACTTTCAAAGGCTATGGGTATTACACTATCCTTCCCTCACTAACTACAAGTGAACAAATTTTAAATCTTACCTCATTTCTTGGATACACACATGGGGTCGTGGGTTTGATGCAAATTCTTGCATGAGTGGGATGTAATGGATGTTATTTTACTAGACTCAATTGATAATCCTTTTCCTTTTCCTGTCCTTCGGTGTGAAATATTCCTTTGATATGGAGTATTAAACCAATGTCTCTTTACTATATCATTGTGTTTCCCTTCTTTCTCAGCCACAATCATCTTCCTACTATGCCTAAATATCTTACCACTGTGCAATACTCCAATTTCTTATTCTCTCACACCTTCTTCTTCCCTTGGCATATTCAGAGCATTTGTTCCTTATTTATTCTTTACTACATTCCTCTTCTTCATACACCTATACCATCCCTTGTTCATCCCCCAGTCCCCTAATGCACATGAAGACGCTTAGATTCCAGGGAAATCATATTCCATCTTCATAACCCCCTTATCACACAACACCATCTTGATCTAAGTAGAGAATGATTTCAAGTACCTTCCACACAGTCCCTTGGAGAACTCTTTTTCTACCACACTATATGAATTGGTACAATATATAAAAAACTCAGTAATACAACCCCCTAATATATTATCCAACCAAAAATGAACTAATATATTATCCAACCAAAAATGAACTAAGTGTGAGATCTGATTACTTATAGTATTCAACTGTCGAATTAGATCAGGGTTCAAATTCCTCAAAACAATAGTGCAAAATATTTTTTTTCTTTTCATC
>JASDQU011176155.1:0-26838 GCA_032191745.1 Picea mariana
AAATATAAAGAAGCAATTCGTACCTTTTGTGTATGTGGCACATTATGGAGATCAAAGAATTGCTCCATATGAAGTATCCATGTGATTGGGTCCTTTCCATCAAACTTCCTCATGTCAATCTTAGGAACGTGGTTGGTCTTCAAACCAAAGTTGGAGTTTCTCCATTCTTGATTCACCTTCCTTGTGTCCACATCATGGATTTCATGGGATGCATTTTCACTTTCAGGTGTCTTCTCTGTTAGGAAATTTTTCAATACTTCCATGATCTTAGCTTCCATTGAATCCATCTTAGTATCCAACTTAGCTTCCATTGAATCCATCTTAGTATCCAACTTGGCTTCCATTGAATCCATCTTAGCTTGTAGTTCATTTATTTCCCTACGCATTTCTTCACCTTCATCAAGAGTCCAAGTAGGATTTTCTGGAGGCTTATTTGGTGTAGAAGTTCCCTTTTTGGGTGGAATGTTGGCCAAGTATCACTTTTGAACCTTGATTTTGAGGTGGTTCTGCTAGAAAATATTTCTTCTATTGGATCTCTTAATTTTTGGCCCTTCTGGGTATGAAACTTTATCTTATGTATTTCTATGATATTTATTCTCTTCAATGCCACAGGTCTGATCAAAATTGGATGTGCCAAGTGGAATTTACGGTAACTTCCCCACAACTTGCTGATTTTTGGCCTTTCCAGGAGATCTCACTTGTATAGTGTGCCCCGCACAAAATAATTGATATAAAATTTTGAAACTTGCACCCAAAATACTACAGACTATCCACGATCCAATGCAACCAGTCCCATGCAATTTGGATACTCTAGGAAGAAGTTATGATTGTTTTACCTGGAACACCTTCTTGAGACTAGCCAATAGGACTAGTCAAATACCCTATCTTACACAGGGTGTATCTACAAATTTAAGATGACCCAGAAGCTGAAATCTTTACCACAAATACATTACTAATTTCTGTAAATGGCCTCTAGATTTTAGGGTATGAAACGTTACAGAAAATGTTTTATAGCGAAAATTCCACAAAGACTCATTTCAGGATGATTCCATAACCCTATCTTTTACAGGCTATATCTCCGAAATTATAAGTCCTCAGGAGCTGAATTTTGAACCCAACATACCTTGATCCATCTACAAAATTCCCTCCAAGACATTCCTTCTGAAACGTTGTAGAAAACAAGTTATAGCGAAAATTCCACGGTGTCTCAGATGTAGCAGCGAAACCCCAAGATCTTGAGCTCTGATACCATATGTTAAGAACCAAACATCAATATAGCATAGAAAAAACTCAGGAAAAGTAATCAACGCCTTGAAAAAGAGATAATTTCAGATAATAAGCCTCTTTGAGGGGGCAACCTCCTTTTACCCCACTTAAATGTTCAAGTACCAGATGATTCAAAATGAAAATGTCTCCTTGGTATATATAGGAGACTAGGAGGTATAATTACAACTAATGGCTTAAAGCTGACATAAATAAAATAAAATTACTAATCTAATATGCCCCAATTAAGGGGTAATAAATAACATTACTAATCTAATATGCCCCAATTAAGGGGTAATGAGCCAATATTAGGGCTTAACACTTACTCAATAATGTCAATCCACCATACCCGTGACATGTCCCATCTAAGAAAGTTTTTTGATAATATGTACAACCCTATGGCCTTCTACACATGATGTTATGAATATATTCTCTAGATGATGTCAATGGTAATATATCTGAATATTTCGTCACAAGGGTGTTATGCAATACACCAAAAAAATATAATTGTCATAATAATAGCCATATTCAATATGGTATCTACTAAAAAATGTGTTACGTATTGTGTTTATTCAAACATACCAAGGCTTCCATTTCTCAAAATATATTTGGCCCAAGTTAAGTGCACTATTCTCTTTTATGAATCTCTCGTACAATTCTCTCCGTGTCATGTCAATAATGTGTTTAATGTGGGGTTCACAATCTCTAGAACACCTTCTCAATTTTAGTACATCTTTTTGGTTGGAACAAAGCCTATTGTTTTCATGCCAAAATCTATGTACTAGTCCCTTAACAAGTCCAATTAACTTCATGTTAGAATGAGGTAGCCTACTAGTGAATGCCCAAAAATAATTTTGGCCACCATTTTCAAGGCTATCTCATTTAATAGAATACTTTTGAAGTGTTTTGACATTGTATTTAATGAGATGATATGTTTTCTTGAGATCTTGCTAACAATTGATTGTGACAAGACACGTTGAGCTACATTACGGTCTTGAGAAAAATATTTCTTACCAATTTTATGAAAAACATCCACAAGGATTCCAACAATATGATTAGTTGTTTATAAAATTTTGATTTTTTTAATGCCTAAAATTCTCCTAACAATAGTCAAACTCCTATATTTTAACAAAAAAAATAATAATTGACACTTAGTTATACCATATTTTGATTCAAAATATTCTTTAATGATTTTATAATAATAATAATAATAATAATTTGTTTATAAGGTCACGACCAAGCTACACACCAAATTGGTGTATGAGACCCCCTTGTTTGTGGGACAAGGACCACCTCTGTGCAACAATTTGAATTCTAAAGTCTATGGAGTTATAGATACCCTACCCCCCTATGGATTTGAACCTGTGACCTTGAAGGAGGAAACACATGTTTTTAACCATTAGGCTCACTCAGGTTATATATGATTGATAATGAAAAATTCAATTAGGTAACTTGACTTCAAGTGATGCTAGACCACTTTCATCCAATTGAATTTATTTAGAGTTTATTCAGTGCACACTAAGTCTAGGTAGGGATGATGGACTTGTATTCTAGCACTCTTGACCTCTCTATTGTGGCTTTACAAATGTAACAGTTTTTTCCCCTTCAATAACTTGCGGATCAATTTTGGGAGGAGAGTGGACATGCCCATATCTAGTTTTTGGAATGTTTGATCGCCAAAAAAGATGTTTCACCATAGGAACTTCCCTAGAAGGATCTGCACCAATTAGATCCCTAATTTCATCCATAGTATAATAAACTTCAAGAAATTCCATCATCATTTTTTCATCCAAAACAATTTATCTTGATGAAATAGTCATTAGAGGTTCACTAGAGTTCTGAATTGGATTGGCCTCTATTGAAATCATGCTCTTTACTTGTGTTCATGGAGGAAAAACAAAGGTGACATTGATCTAGATTGTGAAAGGAATGAAATGGGAAATAGGCAAGTAATGTGAAAAAATAGAGTAATTGCGACATAATCAAATAAGGAAAATAATTATATGGCAATAATTTGACTTTTTTTTTTTATTAAATGGAAGAATATTTAGAACTACATCATGAATGGAAAGATCTCCTTTACAATGAGAGAATTGTATATATATATATATATATATATTAATTACGAGGTCCTCATAGGAGTCATGTATTTTCATTATTTAATTGTTATGTGTTTTGTTTTCGAATATCATGGGAAAACACCATGGGTGAATTTTCATGGGTTAAAGACAAAACTACGCACATGGATTTTCTCCATTTATTATTATTATTTTTCCCACCAAATACCATTGGTGTATATTGTTGATTGTAAAACGAGACAATTACCATGGTGATTTGGTGGAAGAGGTGGATGGCCACCAATTTCATCTTGGATTAGACATCCACTGTGTTAGAATTTGGATAGGCTTCTGCTGAAAGTACATTTTTTCATACCTAGCTGTTGATATTATGGTATCTGTAGGAGGTATTAAACATCCATGTGTAACCCTGAAAAGAATAGAATATTGCGGGAAGAAAGAAGAAACCCTAAAGCATATACATAAATCTAGAAGACAAGTCGGTTAAAGAAAATAATTAATATTGAGTTTTTAGCCTCCAGAAAGAGAAGTCGGCCCAAATAGCTAAGGAAAATAAGTATAAATACAGGATTCCAAAGCTCATTTGGACACACACATCTCGCAACTGCATAAATCTAGTGTGCACTGTGGAAATTTAGTAAGTGCGCAAGTTTGGAGAGTAGTTACAACTGCAACTACTGCAACTTGTATTTTTGGTTTTAGGCTTGGACTTTCTCTTGGTTATGGTTTGGAATTTCTTCCTTATGGGCTATCTCTAGAGAGAGGTACGCTACATTGATTGGCTATTGGTTCTAGGGTTGCTTCTAGAATTATTCTCTCTATCAAGGTTAAGATGCTTGGGGGTGGCTTCAGCCTATGGTTGGGTGAGAATATTGCTATATTGTCTATGGTGAAATGAGCGCACCTATTTTTATAATAGGTTATGGGCCCACACTATCTTCATAAAATCTAACCATTGGAAGATAGATTGGGAGGATTTTTCTCAATTACAGTTGCAGTCAAAGTTTTTGCTGCAACAATGAAACCCTAACCCTCTTGTTGAGGCACCTTAAGTGAAAGGAATGACCTAATTTCTAGATATCCTAGTGTGCCCTAACTTAGCGCACCTACTAGAACTCTCAACAAGCTAGGACGTCAATTTTGAGTTTTTGGTCAAAGTCAAAGATTGACCAAGTCAAAACAATCATGAATTATTCTATGAAGTCAGAAAACAAGTTAGAAGGGGATTCTAACTTCAGAGCATGGAAGACAAGGACTGACCTCATTCTTTCCAAGAGTAAAGTATTTCATATTTTTAAAGGCAAGATCATGGAACCACAAGTTGAATCAGGAAAAGAGAAGGAACCTCAGAACGTTGCAGTTATGGAAAAGTTCAAGGACAATGGCATCAACACTATGAGTATCATAGTGGAATTTGTAAAATACCACTTGATACCCTACATATCTCATCTTAACTCATCTAAGAAGATGTACGATGCTCTAACTAACCTATTCTCGGTCATAAACATTGGACAAGTAATCAGTCTGAAGATTGAGCTCTGTGACATGAAAATGAATGATAATGATAGCATAACATCATACCTTGTGAGAATCTCTCAGTTAAGAGATCAGCTACAAGATATTGAATAAATCATTTCAGAGAAGGAACTGGTAAATATAATACTCAATGGCCTTCCCAAGACATGGGATGCATTTTCCGCAAGAATGAACACAAGAAAGGAGTATCCCACATTTGAATAACTTTGGACTTGTTGTGCACAAGAATAATCAAGGATTAACGCAAAAGATAAATCCCAAAACAAATATAAAGATCAAGCCTTCGGAACAAAGTTCAAGAATTTTAGGAATAAAAAGAAGTTTGGCTTAAGGAAGAAACCAAATCAAGAAAATGATATGTCAACGATACATTGCTTCAGCTATCGAAAATATGGTCACTACAGGAACCAATGTCCCGAGTTAAAGAAAAGGAAGGAAACAAACAAAGCATTAGTTGTCGAAGAAAGGGAAACCTCAAAGAAGGCCAAGCAGGATAAAACATACTTCTTCTTCTAAGTCAAGGTAACAATATTCTTCAAAGTTCTTGTACACACCATATTTACATAGTTTCTGTACATATCATGTATATCTATTTCTTAGAAGATAAGATGTTCAAGTTGTTACACATCAAAATTACTCACTAAGATGATGGCCTAGTGTTGTCATTACCAAATGTCGTAAGTGTCGCATTTCACCCAGAAGTGTCGCAAATATCATATTGTTGTCAAGAACACTTGAAAGACACCTCAAAGACTAGTTTTGAAGAGGATAAATCATTTGACAAAAATTACAAGTCTTTTGCCATTGAAAAAACCACTAAAAAGTCAATTTTTGGAAGGGAGCGCTCCTCTATGCTCTGTTAGGGAGTGTTGGTGCTCTGTACCCTCTTCTGGGGGAGTGTTGGAATGCTCTGTACCCCATTCAGAGGGAGCGCTGCCCCTTTTTTGGGTAAATTTTGGTCTGTTGAGGGAAATCAGGGAAGAATCCCCTCAATCTCTGAAAGTGGTTGGATTTGAATCTGAGGTCAAGCCTCGATCTTAGGGAAGATCCACAACTGAAGGAGAGAAATTCTCAACTTATCCCAAAGATATCTCAAGTTGTTGGGCCTCTCCAAGCTTATATAAGGGGGCTTTCTCATGGTGAAAAGACATGATAGAGATTGAGAGATACCAAACTTATGATCTCATGAGTGGTATTGAGATGGAGACATTGTAAAGCATCTAACTTATGATCTCATAAGGGAGATATCATTGAAGCATCAACATTTTGTGTGTGGATTATTTGAGCAAGGGCCTGGAAAAAGGGAGCTTGGTGAATCTGTTGCACTACATCCATGGCTATAAGCAACACTTTGTTCTCATTAATATAAATTCATGTTTGACCTGTTTCCTTTAAATTTTGTGTATATGAACTTGTTTCTTTCATATATTCATTATAAAGCTAATCAAAGTAGAGTAAGAAGTATTGTTTTTGTTGCTCATTGTACTACATGACCTTCAACTGAACTTGGAGATCAAGATCAGTCTGGAGCGGGAAAGGACAAACATCGGTAAAAAGGTACTTTCCTTTCTTTCCTCTTCTTCTTTGATAGTTTATCTTTATGATAAAGGAATGTCACTATCCATAATAACACTTTCTGTCTTGGAGTTAGGGGTATAGCATCCAAGAGGAAATCCACTTGTCCGTAGGGGGATTCTCTTGTAACAGAAATTGGTGACTCCACTGGGGATGGACCTTGATTTTTGTTTCCTTTCCTAGGTCTTGTTTTGTCTTTTGCGCATGTTTAGATCTCATCCATACCGTGTCTCTGATTCTTTGATATGGTTGATTGGATCTTGATTTCATCACACTCAATTTGATTAACTGAGTTTACTTGATTTTTTTGAGCTTCTGGGCATTTTTCTGAATTTTTAGAGGCTAGCGCTCCCCTTTCTTTGCTATCAAAGCATTGGCGCTCCCTATTGGTCTTACACAAAGTGTTGGAATGCTCTAGTTCCCTTTACACCCGAGCGTTTCCCCTTTTCTGTGAACAATCTTCTAGGGTTTCATTCTCTAAGGTTCATTTCTTGTTTTTAGCACTTGCTCAGAGTCTTACCATATCAGTACATATTTGTCTTGGCATTCAACACTCTGCTTTCTAAGAATTGATCACCTTTTGTTTGGAATTTTGACATTTTTCTTCCTTACCTTGAAGTCACTCTGTCTTTGATGATTTAGAGTCAAATTACTGTTTTCTTCTCATTTGTTTGGCTGAGTGGAAGCTTTTGTGAGGAAAATCAAGGATCTATGCATTGTTCCATTTGATCTTTGAGGTCATTTTCCTAAGCAATTCTTGGTTGTTCATCATTCATTACCTTTTTCCTCCCTTCACTAGAATTTTCACCTTTTTTCATGCATTATGGTGAGTGGTTTCTCTTTCTCCCTATCATTTCTTGGATTCTTCTTTGCTTTTTATTGTCTTCTTTGAATGCTTGCATTTGAAGTAGCGGAATTGCATGTTTTTTTGGACATTTTGGGACATTGTGCATTTGAAATGATGAATGTTTTCCCCTTCTCATAGCATAGTTTTCATAATGAAAAGATTGCATATTCATCTCTTTACATAACTTTCCAGTCAGTCAAAACACCATATTGTCCATGCCATTTTCCTTTTGAGTAACAACAACCTTAAAAATCAAGCGCTAAACTAAAAATTGATTAGACATTTTTACATTTTCTGGTAGAAAACCTACATTATATTAGTTGTAGGGCTTTGGAATAGGTGTGAAAGATAAATTTCCAAAGTTGCAAACAAACATAGAATCTTGTGTTAGGGAGCAGTGAAATCCAATTGCTACATTTTGTCTTGGGAAGCCCTTCTCACACAAGGGTCAAACCTGAGGTCACCTTAAGACTGGTAGAGTTACCCACCCTTCTTTGTTGGTCTTGGTGTAGAGATTGCACTTATTATGGGGGTTGCTTTAAGGTATACCCACAATGATGAGTGGAAGCCTTTCAAGTTGATTTTGGGCTAGATACCCTGCCCTTGCACGTGGATCAAACCGTTGACTGTTTCCCCAGGAATCATTGTTGTAGTTGGTAACCTTAGTGGCCTATCTCTTTAGGATATTTACACAAGGTGACTATGGAGGGGCAAGTCTTCACAGTACCTGGAATCGACGTTGGCTAGACTCACTCGAGCTCCTTGAATGGTATACCCACATTTATGTGTGGGAGCTTGCACCAGGGCGTAAGTTCGTTAAGCAGGTCGTCAACGTAACTTTTCCACCCGCTCTATCTCAACCCCTTCTTACTTTGTCCCCGTGACATTGGATTTCATCACCAACTAGTGTGCTCATTGTGAGAAGGTTTTGTTTGCTTGATTGCTTACTAGACTTTTAGAGTGTGCTGTTTGTTCTCCCTAGCATAATCTAGGTTGGATTTTTATTTTTATAGCATCAGTTCCCAAAATAACCAATGAAGGAACCCATTTGTCATGGTAACCCTTTGTTTTTCCTTCTTACAGAAACATTGGTCCTCCTTACATCGCTACTTTGAACCTTCCAGGTCTCACAATTGGGTTACCGGTATGGTTGTTTTCCACTCCGGTGATCTCAAATGCAGGTGCTTCAGATGTAAGCACACCACCCACACATCAACCTCATGTCGACCTTTCTCCTTCTTCGCCTATCAAGTCTCCTTCCATTTCTCCTTCTTCGCCTAGTGAAAGCTCTCAAGCAAGTAGCCAGATTGATAAGAAGAAGAAGAAACAAAAAGAGAAGAAGAAGAAGAACCAGAAAGAGACCAAGCCTCCAACCATATCAGATGTTGGATCCAAGCAACCAACTAATGTTAATAGTACTGGGAGTGTTGATGATATCAACAAGATTAAAATGAAGAATACGAAACTCAAATTCCCTTGCAGTCTTTGTAAGGGTGATCACTTTCTGAGGGATTTCTATGGTATTCCCAAGGTCTTAGAAGTGTGTTCCTCCATGTCATCGGCCTCTGCTAGACATGTTGGTGACACCCCATCAACTAGTGATGTTAAAGTTGGTAAGAAGAAGACAATTGTCAAGTTTCCTTGCATGTTATGCGAAGGTGATCATTATTCCCACCTTTGTCCTCGCATGGACGAGTCTTCTTCTCTTTTGGAAAAGCTTCAACTTCCAACTGTTATCACAAGATTTCCCCCAACCCATCGTTAGTTGATGGAATGATCAATCTGGTTCCATCCCTAGTCAGTCCAGTTGATTAGGTGGTCAATCTAGTTTCATCCTCGGTTGAACCACTCACCAAAGTAGCTGATCTGGTTCCGTCATTGATCAACCCCAATTTTCATTTGAAAAGTGAAACCAAAGTGATTGATCCAGTCCCGTCATTGGTCAATCCCACTCCTCCTCTGAAGAGTTCCAAAGTGGTCGATATGGTTCCGCCATTGGTTGATCCCACTCCTCCATTGAGGAGTGCCAAAGTGGTTGCTCCGGTTACTTCATCGGTCAATCACACTCCTCCTCTGATGAGTGCCAAAGTGGTTGATCAGGTTCTGCCATCGATCGATCCCACTCCTCCATTGAGGAGTATTGAAGTGGTTGCTCCGGTTCTACCATTGGTCGATCCCACTCTTCCTCCAAAGAGTGTCAAAGTGACTGATCAAGTTTCTTCCTCGGTCAGCCCCACCCTTCATCCGAAGAGTGCCAAAGTGGTTGTTCCGGGTACTTCATCAGTAAATCCCACTCTTCCTTTGAAGAGTGCCAACGTGGTCGATCTGATCCCATCATCGATCGACCGTAACCTCCCTCTATAGAATAAACCCGATACTTCCCACATTTTTCTCGTTGATATAGGATATACCATGCCAGGGAGCATTCCTCTTTCTCTTGCAAAAACCACTCCAAGTAATGAGGCCATCCTTTTTGATTGGGGTGCACCAACTAGACCTCATATTCCCTCTCACATTCCTTTCAATATCATAGTATAGGTTTGTGGTCAGGTCGTTCCTTAGACATTGATAGATGAAGGTTCATCTGTTAGTATTTTGTCCTCTATTGCTTGGCAAGATTTTGGTTATCCTAAGCTTGTGTCGGTTACCTAGACTCTGTTCGCTTTTAATAGAAGAACCAATCACCCTTTAGGAATCCTTCCTCAGTTTCCTATAACTTTGGGAGGGAAAACTATTTTTATTGACATTATGGTAGTCCAAGACCCCTTGGATTTCGATTTACTCCTTGGGCGAGATTATGTCTATGCCATGAAAGATATTGTGTCCACTCTTTTTTGTGTGATATCTTTCTCGCACGATGGAATAATGGTGACTATTGATCAACTTTCATTCGTTGGCTCTGAATTGTCCATCAAACCAATGACCTCCCTAAATGGTTCTTATCTGCAGTCAGTATCATCCCTGCCACAGGTCAATTATGTGGCATTGTCTCCCATGACTTCAACTTCCAATGACTTGGATCTGGTAGTTGACATGGTGATCTCTTCAGTAGGGCTATTAGAGCCTGATCTCCTTACCCATATCACGGACCTCGACATGGTGTCCTTCCAGAGTGATTTTCTTCCATCTAGTGAAGATCTCTTGGAAGTCATGACCAAGTTTTGTCCCTTGACATGGTGTCCTTCCAGAGCGTTATCCTCTTGGAATTCAACCCAGAGCCCTGGGCATAGTTCTTTTATTGTGTCAAGCTCGTTAGAAAATGAAACAGTCACCTCTCTCGTTAGGTTGAGTCTTTCTCTAGATCTCGTAGATGTCAAGTCGAGTCTTTCGTTAGGTCTCATTTTTGAGACTTCATTTCATCCACATGTATCCTTTTTCTCCACCTAGTACAAAAATTGGTGACAACTTCATAGTCGATGAATGAATTGAATCTTGGGGGGCATGTCTCCAGCCTTTGATGATCATTCTGGAGTTAAGCCAGTAGCTTTTCAAGTTGGGGGCATACCGATCTTAGTCTTTGTTCTTTCTCGTGCTCATAAATACATGAGAATGTAACCGAGTATACTTTTATCACTTTTTCAGACTCGTAAAGGTTATACGAAAAAGGAACCCCCTGGAGTCTCCTTTAAGCTCTTTTCAGACTCTCTAAACATGAAAAGATTGTTGAGTGATCTTGCTTCCTTTCCCACTCATTAAAAGGCTTGAAAGGGCATCTTTTGAGTGATAATTTATCTCTTTTTCGGCCTCGTGAGACTAACATTACGAAAAAGGACCACACTTGAGTCATCTTTAAGTCATTTTCAAACTATCTAAATATGAAAAACGTACCTTCTTTGGACTCGTTAAACAATCATACATTGAAGGTCCCATATGGGACCGAACCCTTACTTCTTCCAGTTCGTTAAACAAAGGAAGAGGGACTTACCGAAGGTGAGTTATATCGAGCATGTGTTACCCTCCTCGAGCTCGTTAAATTAAAAAGAGGTACTCGTCTATCTGGATGGGGGAAAAATTGAAGGAAGCAAGCCAAACAGTTTTTGAGAACTTTACCAGTGACTCTTACGGTTGCCCTTGAACATGACATTTTATATTTGCACGCATTTTTATCTACCGAACCTCTACACTGAACCAATCCTTTGAGTTTCCTTACTCCTTTGGGTCACCCGACGAAAGTCACAGTATCCACTGCATTATCAAGTTTTCGTCCTTGTCGAGTTTCTGTTGTCATGCCTCAGTGTTCAAGGGAAGTATCTACCTCAACAGTCAACCATCACAAATTCCTGTTCCAATACCCGTGCCAGTCCATGTTCTTTTAATCCACCATTTACATCTCTGTGTCAGTTTCGTGTTGTTGATGGGGGATACATCAAGGCCCTCCTATGATGATTCTATTCCTGTCAACCTCAACACATTATCCAGGAGCTAGACTTAGAAACCAATTAGTACCTTGGGACTTGCATGCCTCAATGGCAGGCCTCCTTGCTTCCGATAGTGGGTTTACATCATTGACCCTTGATCATATGATTACACAGATGTTAGACTTCAACTCATGTATTCACATTCACTGGAATGTACTAGGGTACCTTGGGAATCATTGACATCAATGGTGATTTCCCTCGCCCTTGTTAACGGTTTACCTCATTGACCGGTAATCAAGCGGTTTCTACCATGTTTGACATTAGGAAATATATTCACATGGCTAGATTTGTACTACATCGGGATCGATAAGAAGACCCTGGGATCTATGTGACATATATTGTCACATATATCCACTTTGTATTGGTTGTGGCTATGTCTTGTTGTCTCATAGATCCACTATGTATTATTCGTGGCTACGATCAATTCAGGTCATAGGAGTATAGATCCACATTGTATCTTCAGTGGCTATACCTTTTATCAATATAATTATGGATCCGTAGTGTATTTTATGGCAGCCATACCTAAAAAGTATTTATCACTCAAGCATAGGTATGTTTGCCTTGGGTTTGAAACATGTCATTAATGTTTGTTGGATGTTTGTGTGCAACTTCTATCAGGTTCTCTGCGTACGTACCCTTGCTTGAAAAAGTCTACAAAGTACTTCAGTCATCAGTTCCTGTCTTCTAACTTCGCACTTTGGGGGGCAATCTATTACACATCAAAATTACTCACTAAGATGATGGCCTAGTGTCATCATTACCAAATGTCGTAAGTGTCGCATTTCTCCCACAAGTGTTGCAAATATCATATTTTTGTCAAGAACACTTGAAAGACACCTCAAAGACTAGTTTTGAAGAAGAGAAATAATTTGACAAAAAGTACAAGTCTTTTGCCATTGAAAAAACCACTAAAAAGTCAATTTTTGGAAGTGAGCGCTCCCCTATGCTCTGTTAGGGAGAGTTGGCACTTTGTACCCTCTTCTGGGGGAGTGTTGGAATGCCCTGTACCCCATTTAGAGGGAGGGCTGCCCCTTTTTGGGGTAAATTTTGGTCTGTTGAGGGAAATCAAGGAAGAATCCCCTGAATCTCTAAAAGTGGTTGGATTTGAATCTGAGGTCAAGCCTCGATCTTAGGGAAGATCCACAACCGAAGGAGAGAAATCCCCAACTTATCCCAAATATCTCTCAAGTGGTTGGGCCTCTCTAAGCTTATATAAGGAGGCTTTCTCATGGTGAAAAGACATGATAGAGATTGAGAGATACCAAACTTATGATCTCATGAGTGGTATTGAGATGGAGACATTGTAAAGCATCTAACTTATGATCTCATAAGGGAGATATCATTGAAGCATCAACATTTTGTGTGTGGATTATTTGAGCAAGGGTCTGGACAAAGGGAGCTTGGTGAAGCTGTTGCACTACATCCATGGCTGTAAGAAACACTTTGTTCTCATTAATATAAATTAATGCTTGGCCTGTTTCCTTTAAAGTTTGTGTATATGAACTTGTTTCTTTCATAGATTCATTATAAAGCTAATCATAGTAGAGTAGGAAGTATTGTTGTTGTTTCTCATTGTACTACAGGACCTTCAACTGAACTTGGAGATCAAGGTCATCCTGGAGCGAGCAAGGACAAATGTCGGTAAAAAGGTACTTGCCTTTCTTCCCTCTTCTTCTTTGATGGTTTAGATTTATGATAAAGGAATGTCAGTGTCCATAATAGCACTTTCTATCTTGGAGTTAGGGGTCTAGCATCCAAGAGGAAATCCACTTGTCCGCAGGGGGATTCTCCTGTAACACAAGTGAAACAACACCTATGGAAGAACACCAAGATATAGATTTCTATCACGATGACTATAAGTCAAGAAATACACATGAGAAAATGAAGTATTGCTTGACTTAAGAGATCAACTACAAGATATTGAAGGAATCATTTCAGAGCAGGAAATGGTAAATATAATACTCAATGACCTTCCCAAGACATGGGATGCATTTGCCGCAAGAATGAACACAAGAAAGGAGTATCCCACATTTGAAGAAATTTGGACTTGTTGTGCAGAAGAATAATCAAGGATTAACGCAAAATATAAATCCCAAAATAAATACGAAGATCACGCCTTCACAAAAAAGTTCAAGAATTTTAGGAATAAAAATAAGTTTGGCTTAAGGAAGAAAGCAAATCAAGAAAATGATATGTCAAAGATACAATGCTTCAACTGTCGAAAATATGGTCACTACAGGAACCACTGTCCCGAGTTAAAGAAAATGAAGGAAACAAACGAAGCATCAATTATCAAAGAAAGGGAACCCTCAAAGAAGGCCAAGCAAGATAAAACATACTTCTTCTTCTAAGTCAAGGTAACAATATTCTTCAAAGTTCTTGTACACACCATATTTACATAGTTTCTGTACATATCATGTATATCTATTTCTTAGAAGATAAGATGTTCAAGTGAAACAACACCTATGTAATAACAACAAGATAAGGATTTCTATCACGATGACTATAAGTCAAGCAATGCACATGAAAAGATGAATTATTTCTTGACTTAAGAGATCAACTACAAGATATTGAAGAAATCATTTCAGAGAACGAACTGGTAAATATAATACTCAATGGCCTTCCCAAGACATGGGATGCATTTACCGTAAGAATGAAAACATGAAAGGAGTATCCCACATTTGAAGAACTTTGGACTTGTTGTGCACAAGAATAATCAAGGATTAACGCAAAAGATAAATCCCAAAATAAATACGAAGATCAAGCCTTCACAACAAAGTTCAAGAATTTAAAGAATAAAAAGAAGTTAGGATTAAGGGAGAAACCAAATCAAGAAAAGGATATGTCTAAGATACAGTGATTCAACTATCGAAAATATGGTCACAAAAGGAACCACTTTCCTAATTTAAAGAAAAGGAAGGAAACAAATGAAGCATCATTTGTCGAAGAAAGGGAACCCTCAAAGAAGGCCAAGCAAGATAAAACATACTTCTTCTTCTAAGTCAAGGTAACAATATTCTTTGAAGATAATATGTTCAAGTGAAACAACACCTATGGAAGAACAACAAGATAAGGATTGCTATAATGATGACTATAAGTCAAGAAATACACATGAAAATATGAAGTACGTTGACAATCTTTGATAACAATTCTTGTGGAATCTATTATATAAGTAACAACTGCCAGATAAGCCGAAATCAGAATCAAAATTGAAGAGAACCAGAAAGAGTCAAAATAGAAATAAGTCAACAATCAAGAGGAAATTAGAAAAAGACTTGTGACACCTTACAGAAGGAAATAAGGATGCAAACAGAAGCATGGACTATCTTAGATGGAGGGAGTTGATTACATAATTCCAAAAGAAGAGCATGCATTCATACATGAAGTAAGGATTAGGAGGGAGCTAATCCTAAATATTATCCATTGAGGATTATGAAGTATCTATCCATGTTTCCCTTGAAAGTAGAAGCCATGATAAACAACACATGTTCAATCTGACTCTAGAAGAAGTCTTCTTCGAAAAGAAGCCTTAAATTATCCTTAGTTGTCCATCTACATCCATGATCCTATGATGAAAGGAAGAAGTTGGAATCTTCATGGCATACAAAATACCCCATGGACCCAAGAGCTAAAGAGAGACATGAGGAAGAACATGAAGATTCCAAGAAAGAAAGAAAACCAAGAACAACCAGTTATTGTACTGAGAATCACAAGACTACCAGCTTGGCTTGAACCCACTAAGAAGCAACTGAGCATAAGAAATGGAAGTTATGATAAAGAAAAATGTATATAAAATTTGAAAAAGACTTATGAATGGAAGCATTGCAAGATTAAGAGGTTCTTACAGAAGGAGGGAGAAGACTATGACACCAACTTGTTCCAGATATACCTCTTGTAGTGTCCATGGATTGGAATTTACATGTAAAATAATGTTCTTCCCAATAAAGAAAGTGAAAAAGAAGATTATACTAGAAAGAAACCTATGTATGCATATATAAGAAGACCTTGTATGGATTCAAACAACTTGATGCAGAGTATCACATAGACAATAGGAGCACGGTGAAAACTTTCTATGATAGAGATAGTGTATCATAATAGTTACTCAGAAGTCTGATATGATGGATTGCTAATCGATGGAAAAATCTCATGATGACAGAAGAAAATCTACTTGGATATGTTTCAGTTTGAGCCTTACCATGATTTCATGAGCTAGAAGGAAACATAAGTGCTAAATTTGACCATGATATATTGTAATGATTAGAGCTATATGAAGCCTTTAGAGAAAACCAATGTTCCATGAAAGACCGAAGTACATTGAGATCAAGCATTATATTCTTCATGATGAAGTCTATAAAAGAGAAATGGTTCTCTAATATATCTCCACATATGAGCATATAACATATATTTTGGTAAAGCCTCTATCCAAGATGAAAAGTTTTCATACTCAAGAAACAAGCTGGGGCCCGTGGAGACAAATTGCTTATTGAAAAAGGAAGAGATTACTCCTAGGTTGGGAGGGAGAACTGATATGTTATTGATTCATGGAAAATCATTTTTCAATTTGAAAAATGGTCTAGGATGATCAGTTCCTTTCCAGTTTGGAAAGTAGTTTAAGATTTCTGACGGCCAGGCATTTTCGAGTTCGGAAAATGGTCTAGATCGGACAACCATTTTCGTAATGAAAATGGTACGATAGATTGCTAATGTACCATAGAAAATGATTCCCCTTGTGTCTAGTGTGGGGAATGGTATAGGATAGTCATTCTTCTTGGCAGTCACTCTGAGTAGTGATCAAGTATAATGGTCTTCCTTGCCAGAAAATCATTCTTTCAAAGTTCACAATTGTGAGCATTTTTTAACAATGGTCCATTTTGGAGGTTGGTGCAGGACAGCCATTTCCATTAGGAAATGGTCCAAAGAATTATTCTCTAGGGCAGACTCATTCTATCCAGGTTGCACTATGATTAGTGCCATAGGAATGGACTAATTAGGTGAATGGTCTAGGTTCAAAAATAAGGGACAAGAATTCCCTAGGGCAGACTCATTCTCTCCAGGTTGCACTATGATTAGTATCGAAGGAATGGCCCAGTTAGGTGAGTGGTCTAGGCCAAAAAATCAGGGACAATTATTCTTCTGTGCTTGAGAAGAATAGTCCAGAAATCCCATGGCTGATGTTTTACTTTCTGAGAGTAGATTCTCTCTCACTGATGTGAGTGGAAGAATGGCCCAGATGACTCAGTTTATATCATGATATTGTTTTATGCAGGTTGATATCAGATGATATGATTGCTGTGGAGACTTTATGTCTCTGGACAGTAGATGTATGCTACTATGGTGGATGTGTTCCACTGGTTGTGACAATGCATCACTAATTAAATATTCGCGTGCTACTCGGTGTGGTTGTGTACCACTGGATAGTAGTTGTGTACTATTATAGATAGACATAGTTGTGTTCTATTGAATGAAATTATTCTGATTGCCATATAGACTATCAATAGTGTTGGAAATGATTATCAACTAGATGGATAGTCAGTGTGCTGGTGGACAGACATTCTACATGCAAAAAATGGTCCAGGACATTTATTCTTCTAGGATGTATGTCTAGATAAGAAGAATAGTCCTTGTAGCCCATGGCGTGGCTTCCATCATTTGTTGGAATAGTTATTCTTCTAGGCCATATGTCCGGATTAGAAGAATGGTTCTTGTATCACTATGTGGAGTGAGTGACTTATCCAACATCATGCTTGATTACTTAGATGGAGTAAGGCTTTGAGAGATGATACAGTTGATGCTATCGGATGATACTGATAGTGATGATGGTGCTATCATGAGATAGCCTGTGTGGCTATGATGATTCTACCGGTTGAATGGTATTCTTATACTCAAGACCATTACCTTTAAATACCTCCCTAGCTAGGAGGGAGTGTTGATATTATGGTAGCTATGGGAGGTATTAAACCTCCACGTGTAACCCTGAAAAGAATAGAATATTCCGGGAAGCAAGAAGAAACCCTAAAGCACTGGACATAAATCTAGAAGACAAGTCAGCTAAAGAAAATAATTAATATTGAGTTTTTAGCCCCCAGAAAGAGAAGTCGGCCCAAACAACTAAGGAAGAGAAGTATAAATAAAGACTACCAAAGCTCATTTGGACACACATAGCTCCCAACTACATAAATCTAGTGTGTACTGTAGAAATTTGTTAAGTTCGCAAGTCTGGAGAGTAGCTACAACTGCAACTACTGCAACTTGTATTTTTGGTTTTAGGCTTGGACTTTCTCTTGGTTATGGTTTGGACTTTCTACCTTCTGCACTAGCTYTGGAGAGAGGTATGCTACATTGATTGGCTATTGGTTCTAGGGTTTCTTCCAGAATTATTCTATCTGTCAAGGTTAAGGGGCTCAGGGGTGGCTTCAGCTTATGGTTGGGTGAAAATATTGCTATATTGTCTATGGTGAAACGARCACACCTATTTTTCTAACACTAACCTTGTCTTTTCTCTTTATTAATTGACATTTTCAATGGGTTTTTCTTTCCTCAAATTATTTCTACCTTGATTACATAGGTTCCCCTTGTTTAAAGTTAAAAATTGCCTTCCAATTACACAAAAAGACAAAACTTGTCTTCCAAAAATTTCTTTACAATTACACAAGAAGAAAAATTTTTCCTTCTAATTACACCAAAAGTCCAAAAATGTCTTCCAAAAATTTCCTTCTAGTTACACAACAATATAAAAATTTCCTTCCAATTATGCCAAAAGACAAAAAATTCCTTCCAAAAGTTTCCTTCCATTTACACAACAAGAAAAAATTGCCTTCCAATTACACAAAAAGTTTCCTTCTAGTTACACAACAAAGATACAAATTTCCTTCCAATTACACCAATAGACAAAACATTCCTTCCAAAAGTTTCCTTCCAATTACACAGCAATACAAACATTTCCTTCCAATTCCACAATAAGACAAAACATTCTTTCCATTTACACCAAACGAAAAAAAATGTCTTCCAAGAGTTTCCTTCCAATTACACAACAAGACAAAAATTTCCTCCCAATTACACAACAAGACAAAAATTACCTTCCAATTACACCAAAAGACAAAAAATGCCTTCCAAAAGATTCCTTCCAATTACACAAGAAGACAAAATTTGTCTTCCAATTACACAACAAGACAAAAATTACCTTCCAATTACACTAAAAGACAAAAAATGTCTTCCCAAAGTTTCCTTCTAATTACACAAAAGTAATATTTTTCCTTCCAATTACACAAGAGGATGAAAAATTCCTTCAATTAAAAAAAATTGCCTTCAATTACACAAAATTGCCTACCAATTACTCAAGACACAAAAATTGTTTTTCCAATTACACTAAAAAACAAAAAAAAGTGCTTGTTGTCATTGATTTGCATAGTGTATGTTAGGTAATGAAAGTGTTTTTGGGAGAGAAATAGGTTGGGAATTGTGGTCTCCTCATATTTCTAACCCACATGAACATGTGCACGCTCTAGAATGTGTGCGCCCTAAAGTTTGCATGCATTCTAGAGTTTGTGCACACTTTTGTTGTGTAAGAAAATGAAGCGAGCATAATGCTTGACCTTATTTGTTTTTCTCACAAGAGCACATGAACTCTTAATGAAATAGGAAAAAATAAATGTATATGGACCATATACCTTTAGGATTAAATAATCTCTGGAGGGGCTTGGGGGAAGCCGAGGCATGGGGGAAATGGATAGGGAACTAGGATGAAGGTGCAGTGGTTGTGGGGCCCCTAGGAAGAGGTATGGGCATAGGGAGCTTAGGGCCTGAGTGTAGAGGGGGTTAAGGGTTGGGTATAGTTTGGGTCCAAGGGATAGTTGGGGCTAGGTTCCAAGTGGAGGTAATTTCCTAGGAACACAGGGGGTTAGAGGTTGAGCATAGGTATGGGCACAAGGATATATAGGTCTAGGGGATGAGCAAAAGGAAGTGATATATGGATATAGGGGGATAGGGGTTCTATGGAGATAATGTATAGGAGAGGAGGAGTAGAGTGGAAGGGATGATGTGCTTAGAAAAGGGAAGGTGGATATGAGAGGTAGATAGGGTGGTGGGTTCAAAGGGGTTGGGAGAAGAGGTGAGAGGAGAGGGAAGGTGGATGGGTATGGGTGGAAAAGGGGGAGGGGAATGAAGAGGGGGAGATATGTGAGACAAGAAGAGGTGGGCATGAAGAGGGGAGTGCAAGAGAGGAAAGGGTGTATGTGTATTAGAGGGACATATGTAACACCAAGATATAGGTGAGACAATAGTGGGATATAGGTGAGACCAGGAGAGGTGGGCATGGGGGGGTGAGGCAAGCAGGGCAAAGGAGGAGGAGGTGAGAAGACGTAGATTGTTTCCAGGGTCTTAGGACGCATATATCTTGCTCAAAACCACCTAATGGAATTGAAATAAACAATAATAAGTCAACGATACTCTCAATATGAAATTTTTGGTTGTGTGAGGCATCCTTCTCATCCCTAGATGGGTAGAAGCTTCCTTTAGGGCCTAACATTAGTGTTTCCTCCCCTGGCCATTTCCAATTCCCCGAGATCTATACCTAGTGCTTAAAAATGCTAGTGTTACCTATATACCCAATTAGAGGAAAAAATTCTCTCATTAGATCATTTATGTGGGGTGCTAAGGAAGTGAGAAGAGGAAAATGAATGATGGGAGGGGGAGTGAAAGTGGTGAGCAAGGAGGAAAGCAGGGAAAATACATTAGAGGGTTGGTATAGGAGGTGATAAGAGAGGGAATGTGGATGGGCATGGGAGGAAGAGGGCGGGGGGGGAGAAGAGATGGAGATAGGTGAAACTAGGAGAGGTAATATTGAGGGGGTGGGGTGATAGGAGAAAAGGGGAAATATGTGATAATAAATGAAGTGTAGATGGGTAAAGGAGAGGGAGTGGTGGAAATGAAGGATAGGAGAAAGGAGCTAAGGGGGAGGGTGATATAGGATGAAGGGGGGATGTGGTGGGATAGGGGATGGTGGAGATGAGGGGTAGAGGGGCTGAAGGGGTTGGGAGAGGAGGCGAGTGAAGAGGGAAAATGGATGGGTATGTGTGGAAAAGTGGGGATGGGAAATAAGAGTTGGAGATAAGTGAGACGAGGATAGGTGGACATAAGGGGGTGGTGAAAAAGAATCAAAGGGGGAGGAGGTCAGAAGAGGAAAATTTTGTATGGGTAGGTGAAGGGGATAAGTGAGACAAGAGTGAGATATACAGGAGAGAAATATAGGTGGTCATGAGGGGGTGGGGAGATAGGTGAAAAGGGGGAGGAGGTGATAAGAGATATATAATTTCGAGGGCCCTAGGACACATACCTTGTTCTCAAAACCACCTGGTGGCACCAACATCCAAAATAATAGTCCAATGATAATCAAGAGGCCATGTTTGGTTTTTCGAGACATCCTTCTTGGCCCTAGATGGATAGAAGTTTCCTTTAGGGCCTAAGGTTCATGTTTACTTCCCTGGTAATGTCCAGCGTCCTAAGACACATACCCATGTTGACTATCTCCATTAGGAGACCAAGGATATCCTTGAAGGGTTCTTTGTTGTGGGTCAACACGTTGTTGATGGCCTTAGATTCCTACAATATTTCTTTGGCACAATCTTGTCAAATCCACCTTGTGAGTATTTAGTGACAAAAACACATACACATTCTAGAATGCACACACGCTCTAGAACGCCTACGCATTCTTTCCATTTCATTTTTTTTGGCAGAAATGACAACCTTAGCCTATGTTTTCAGTGATTTGGTTGCCTCATATTTAGGTTCAGAGTGACAAACCTAGTGGTTTGGGCCACAAATAGATGAAAACCTCCATTTTTGTGAATATCTTTCAATAACTCTATTTTTATTTATGTTATAACTTTTTATCAACTTAATCATTTTAAAAATAAGTTATATGTCACAATATAATAGATTGATATCTACAATCTAATAAATAAATAAATTTTGTTAGATAAGTTAAGACTCAAGTACCTTGGACTAAAGGCCTTGTAATTTCAAGGATATAATGACTTTCATTATATATATATATATATATATATATATATATATATATATATATATATATATATAAATTTGAAAAAATACCCCACATTAGAAAATTGTGTTCTCTACAATTCTACAATTTTTTAAGGAAATTTCATCATTAAGGTAATCAACATCCACTAACTGAAACACATGTGTTATATTTTGCTTGAGAATATTCTGAAAGCTAATTCAATTTCCTACATTTCATCTTTTTATACCATATTAAAATTCATTGTAAAAGTACCTTGAATAATCCCTCCAAGATAATAGATTGTTGTTTTTCCATGTTTGTATTGCCACTAATGCTTCATGAAACCTCATCATTAGTTTTCACCTACACACATATGCACTACGTGTCAATTCTGTCAATTCCTCCTATTCTTTGTTGAGTGTGAAAGGAATTACACATCTCCCTAATAGTGAACATACCATTGAAATGTTTTAACCATTTTTTTTAACTTTCAATTGCTTTGTGTCTCTCTCTCTATATGATATTCAAATATTTGATTTAAGTTGAACATTAACACACACACATATATGATATTCATATATTTAATTTAAGTTTAACAATAACATATTTTATTTATGGTCAACATTGTTTTTTTTTAATACTACATAAATTACCATCTAAATAACTTAAATACTTAAAATATTATACTTTAATTTTTAAATGATTAATATTTTCTATATCAATAAATAATTTTAACTTTATTCAATAGTAAACTTCCAACCACGAGTAAACTGTCTTTGTTTACTTTTTTTCAATAAGATATTAACATTAAATCATTTTACTTTATTATAAGAAACAACCAAACTTGCATCAATTACCTTCATTTTACTCGATGCTAACTTCCATAACTATCAAAATTATATCAATTACTTTCATTTTACTCGATGCTTTTTATTGGATCATACTCGGGTTATGTTGATTTGATGTAAACGAATTGATCTTCAAAATTAAAAGTGAAAGTCTATAAATCAAGAGTCATATTAATAAACATTTATATTCTTTCCCTTAAATTAGTTAAATTTTTAATTTATGATTGGGACTCTTAATTTTGATATAAAGATTAAGTCTCTATGTGCTCAAGCTTTCTCTCTGCCAGCATGACTCGATAGCTTTCAGCATGACCTTTCAAGCCAGCCAATAAAGCTCGCCTTCCTGGTGGAAGAAGAGACTGCTAGGGTTCGATAAGGAAACTTTACAGAGTTCTTCTATGTCTTCAACATTCATTTTTAGTTCTTTAGCATGATTAGTCACAAAATATGTATTAGTCTTCAGGAATCAGAAGAGCCTGAAGGAATTGGCTCTGAACAATATCAATTTTTTGAAGCTATATGCTCAACACATGCTTTCAAGGACCTTTGGTTATGGTGCCTTTCCTGTACTATTACTATTCTATAAGGGGCAATCCTGCCTGCCATAACTACTAGCCTTACGGTTGTCTATAGTAATATTACTAGCCTGTGACATATGCTAAAGTCTCAATCCATACTTCCAGGTCCATAAGGTATAGACTTCCAGAAGGTCCGGTATGGACTCTTTCCGGTAGGTTTGATTTGACTATTAACTCTACTGAAAAATACAATCAACTTTGTATTTAAACAAATAACCTATAAGGAAGAAATAGATGCTTTTAACTAAATATAATAATTATAACTATTACTTAATTATAAATGTTGAGTCATCTGAACACATAACCTAGTTTTAGTGTAGAACTTGAAATTTCCACTTTTTATAAAACTACACTAATAAAATCTGAAGTTCAAGATGTACAATATATAGTCCTTGGACTGATTTGAAATGGATCTGGAAAAATAGAATATCAAATCAAAGCATGGTCTCTGCCTAAAAACTAAAAGAGGAGGCATTGCTAACCTAATAAATCAGAACTGTCATTCCATCTAATCCACTCTATAATCAGATTTTGGTATTTAAAATATGATACTCAGTACTTGCTTTCTTTCACTCACTGAATCTTTGCCTTGGTAACCTCCAAAACGCTGAAATGTGTGTTTCCAAGCAGCCCAACAATTTTGAGTGGAGAGAAGCCTGAACTTTCAAATAATGTCCTCCACTGTTGCTCGCTCCTTTCCCTTCCTCCATTAGTATGGGCTAACATAATCAAACTTGCCAACATTTCAATATTGTGACTTGGGTTCCGCTGATCATGCGACACCACGATTTCCACCACTACGAGTCTGCCATTCTCAGGCAGAGCTTTGTGACAATTCTCAAGGATTTTTGCGCATCGTTCATCGTCCCAGTCATGGAGAATTTGCTGCCAATCCAGGCACCCCCAAAAAATTAGACCATGATGCAATTGGAATGCCAATCACTCTTTCTCTGTAGAAAATTAATTACCTTCATAAAAATGACATCTCCAGAAGGTATGCTGTGAAACATGTCACCACCTACATGTTGTACGTCTACAGAAAGTATAAAATATTTAATATAATAGCAAGTCTAATACTTAAAAAATTTGAGATTCTTTTCCACATTGTTGAATTCTATTTCCAATAGAATTTAAACTAATTTACAATAATATTAACTATATTGGTTTCCTTATTTAAACAGATGCCCAACAATATTCGTAACAATGAATTAAGCACCTAATTCCTTAACTTAAATAAGCAAATATATCAGTATACAAAATTCATTTTTTGAATTTGGACAAATCCATCATAATATTGGTAATAACCGGTTAAACAAATAACAATTTAAACTAAACAAATAACCATTTAAACTAAATGAGTTACTATACCATAAATCGACAATATACAAAAACAAACAACCATTTAAACTAAATGAGGTACTATACCATAGATCCACAATATACAAAACCTAATTTGAATAAATCCACAATATACAGAACCTAATTTGAATAAATCCACAACAATATTAACAACAACCAGATTCGCAATATACAAAACAATATTAACAACAACCAGATCCACAATATACAAAACCTAATTTGAATAAATCCACAATATACAAAATCTAACCTAACTTGAATAAATCCACAACAATATTGACAACAACCAATTAAACAGGTAAACATTTTAAATGAGTAACTATACCAAGCTGCCTAGACCACAATATACAAAACCTGATTCCCTGGAGTTGAACAAATGCCCAATGCCAACAATATTGACCACAATGAATTAAACAACAACAACCAGTTAAACATTTTAAATGAGTAACTATACAAAGCTGCATAGACCACAATATACAAAACATGATTCCCTGGAGTTGAACAAATGCCCAATGCCAACAATGAATTAAACAACAACAACCAGTCAAACAGGTAAACATTTTAAATGAGTAACTATACCAAGCTGCATATATCACAATATACAAAACAAAACTTGATTCCCTGGAGTTGAATAAATGCCCAATGCCAACAATATTGACCACAATGAATTAAACAACAACCAGTTAAACAGGTAAACATTTTAAATGAGTAACTATACCAAGCTGCATAGACCACAATATACAAAACCTGATTCCCTGGAGTTGAACAAATTCCCAATGCCAACAATATTGACAACAATGAATTAAACAACAATACCGAACAATATTAACAACAGCCTGTTAACCAGCTAAGCCTGGAGCTGAATGAGTTAATAAAGTAACATAACATAGATCAACAGGATACAACACCTGACATAGATGGAGCATCTGCAATCACATGAGGAAGATCAAAGTTAATCCCATGGATGTGGGGATAAGCCTCCACGATCTGAGCTATGGCCGCTCCTTTTCCCCCACCCACATCCACAACTGTCAACTTCTCCCCAGACTTAAACCCCTCGTAACAACTTAGAAATGGTATCATCACAGTATTGGTAAATGTCGCCATGGCATTATTAATGACGGTGTTGAGATCTGGATCGTCCATGGAATAAGCCCATATATCTTTCCCATGAGCCTTATTGAAAGCTCCCTCGCAGTCTTGGCCCTGGAGGACACACTCATGAAAATGGTGCCATGGCGCCATTAGTTTCTCGTGGGTTTGCATTAGAAGGGTAGGCACCATGCTCAAGGGATTATTCTCATTCTCGCTGAGAAAGTAACATTTGGCAACGTCTGTGAGTCCATATTGAAAATCAAAAGGGTCATCGGGATCAGAAGAAGATTGAGATTCAAGGAAAATGCCCAGAGTGGAGAGATATTTGAGAATGCGTGAAAGATAATCGAGATGGGGAGTTTGAGTAGGGAGGCGCGCAGCTATTTGGCGAAGCGAAAGAGAGGAATCGGGATCGGGGCCTGCGCTTGCGATGATATCTGGAATTTTGAGGAGCACAGCAGATTTTAGAGCGAGGGCAGGAGCGAAAGAAAAGATTAAATCTAGAGGGGGAGGGGGCAGGGCCTTATACTCTTTGCCGTCCATCGGATCAGACTCCCAAAACAAAACAGGACAGGTTCGGATCAAATGAGAAACGATATTGAATTTAAAAGATAAAAATCAAACCTTTACCCAACTTCTTTCTTCCTTTCTTGATGTTCATCCCCACAGAGGGATGCTTTTCAAGATTCCATTTATCACTTTCGTAACATATCATCATTATTATCACCATATTATCAGACATATCATCACTATTTTCACAGACATTCATCGCTTCGGGCTACGAGTGGCAGAGGCAGTAGCGCTGACCAAGTGAAATCCCAATCATGAAGGGGTAAGACTTGCAAACTCACAATTAGAAAATTAGAAGTGGTCATCATTAGAGATCAAAAGCGAACTCTTTTTAGATTTTTCACAGGGTTATTCAAAATATTTAAAATTTTGAAGTCATTTAATATTTATAAAGTAAAACAAATATTATAAAATAAAAAAATAAAAAACATATTTTCAACAACTTATCAGTGTTTGAGCTCCCAAATTTCAGTTACTCAATCGGTATTATACTTTCTATGTTATATGAAGATGGATGCGATTTATGAGCGAGATTTAAGATTCAAATCTCATTATTTGCTTTTTCCATCTAAAATCAACTCTATATTCTTGGACTCTTATCTAGTACTTAATATGGTGTATTATTTAATATGGTGTATTTTTTTATAACAGTA
>JASDQU011176156.1:2471-15467 GCA_032191745.1 Picea mariana
TTCAAATTCAGTAACCAGAAGGCACACTTGTGAAAGCAAGATGTGACCTCGCCACGTGGATGGCCTGGTATTTCATTTTATGCAATTTCAATTTCGTAGGATATTAAGAGTCAAAGCCACGGAGTCTTGATCAGGAGCCCCTCGAAAGTTGTCTAGTTAGTACAAGTTGGGTGGTCTTTCCTTAGTACCACATGGTTAAGGAGTTCATTAGCTTAGCTCGGTTGGAATACTACTCTGCTTGGGTAAGCTCAACAAAACCCCTCTTTAGGGGGGTCCTAAGCCTCTTCCTTTTCATAGTTATCCTTCTTCCATCCAAGCGGCTTTAAGAGCCCAAAAGCGCTAGTGACGAGAAGTGGCTAATCCCTGCTTCACTGAACTGCATGGGGCACTCTTCAACCTAACCATCGTGGTCTGCTAGGAATACTCTTCTTATGCTGGTTGGCACAGTTCTGGGATGTGTTTGCCTAATCAGGATAACCTTCAAAACAGTGTGGTGGCCAAGGCATGTGTTAAAAACAAAAATTGATAGATAAAATACTTTTAAAGTCAACCTTTCATCAGTCCACCTTTTCACTCATGAACCAAATTTGAAGTTGTGAATAATTTCCCTTATATCATAGTTGTAACAGCTTGTCACAAGGCTGTTCATCCACTTTTACAGCCCACTTTTGATTTAACAACCTTTCGGGATCACTTCCCAGGTCACCCCGGGGGGTATCAAGCCATTCTAGGCTTGTTTCCTTGCCTTGAAAGCTTCGAACAACTTGTTGTTCACAATTTACAGTCATTTAAAAGTATTTGTCTGTAGCTTTTAAGCCCCCTTTTCACCCTTGTTTCACACCCTTTTACTCAAGGCATTCATTGGTTAATTACCCAGGATATTGGTTTATCCCGTCAACCCATTCTGGGATAGTTTCCAATGCTTTAAGGAAGTGAACAACTTGCTGTCTTAAAAAATCAGTGAGCTCATTTTCATCCTACTGCCCATAATTTTCACCCCCCAGGATATTTTGGCCATCCAGGAAGCTAAGGAAGGATAACACCCAGGGTGGGTGGTCCTGAGAACGACTTCTTGTAAGTCTTTCACCTTTCTTTTTCCCCTTCTTTACCGCCTCAGGCGAAGGACCACCTGAGGTGCGGGTAGTCTCTACCTCGTCCCAAGCTATCAAAGAGGCTATAACCGACTTCACAACCGGATAGGTCGGATCTATCCCTACAGACAGATTTTTCTTATAACACCAGTGACATGTACTTGCTACTATAGACATAGAATAAATTATTTTAGACAATTGATATGCCATGATGAAACATTTTTCGGAAAAATATCAGACTAATTTTTTTTGACTGAATTCTAGAATAGGAGGAGTGAGCATGACCACACACCATTGTGGATAGAGGGTGCACCAGTCTATGGAACTGACAACAACTCACAGATCGAGCAGCTTGTGAACAAATAAATTACATGCAAAACAGATCATTTGGATCTAGAACTTGCCAAACTTCATAGACATTATCATACTAAAAGTTGTAAAAAATGAAAAAACTCACATTGTAGATACACCTTCCCTATGCTGCCAATGAGAACAACAAGAATCATAGAGCCACTTAGTTTAGAGGACAATGTTTTCATTGAGAAATCTAAGATTTTCTTGTTCGCATTTATAGAACAAGGGGACTTTGATGAGTTAATGAGCTTCGATGAATTCTTGACAGAGCTAAATTTAACAAAACATGATTACATCCAAGCCATACAATGTACGCTTAAAAAACCAACAATTTTCTTTAAACGAGAATTTCCCCATATTTGGAACAACAGTTTCTCCAAGGACATTCCAGTTATGTGGAATGAAAATATAGATGCATAGTATGTCCTCAATGCATATGTTGCAACATCGTATTGTACCTCGTATATGACAAAGGTTGACAAATCTATGACAAGTACATTCAAAAGAATACGCAAAGAACATGAAAGAAGTCATATTAATGCTATGCAAATGATACGTATGCTTGAAAATACATTACTTAATCTTCAAAAAATGTTTGCTCAACAAGCAGTCCACATTGCACTTTCCCTGCCCCTCAATTGTAGTTCAAGGAAATGTGTCTTCATAAACACATCTCTAGTTGAGAAACACACATTTGTGTTTAAACCATTGTCTTTGCTAGAACAAGAGCCTGACAATTCAGAGGACGTGCTATGTCACTCTATTATTGATTATTACCTCTAGCGTCCATCTCCTATTAAGCATATCTTCTTAGCAAAATTTGTATCGCATTACAAAAGAAATGGTGCACCCATATCAAAAAGAAAAAGGCCCTCTGTGATACACTTTGTCAAATACAACAAACATACTGACTATGAAAACTATTGTAGAGAAAAACTATTGTTATATGTTTCATTCGATGAAAATGAAAACACATTAAAACATAATTTCCCTACATGGGAAGTTGTGTATATTGCCTCTGAGACTATAGTGCAAACCAATGAATCTAGATTTACATACAATATTAATCCAACATGGGATGATCTAGAAAGTGTAGTTAATGAACTAGGAAACCCTAACAATCTTGATGAAACATTCAAAAACCGTAAAACAACTAGAACTCCCTGTGAGTCCTATGACTTGAAAGCATATTTGCCTCGTCCACGAGTAGGAGGCATTGAAAAATGTATCAATCTTGGTTTTCAAGTCACAAAAAATCCTTTCCTTATTTAAAATAATGAATACCACAGAATTGGACGTATGTTGAATTGAGAACAACAAATAATTATAAAGGACACTATGCTTAAAAAATGCTTGAACATGCACACTCCTGTGCACTTGTTCCTTACAGGCGGAGTAGGAATAAGAAAGACATTCACAGTGAAATCACTATTCCAAATGCTTATACAAATCTATAATTCAAACAATTCCTCTGATCCTATGAAACCAAAGGGCCTAATAGTTGCATACGCATGAAAATATGCATATAATGTAAGTGGAACAACAGTCCACTGTGCATTTTTGATGTCTGTTAACAAGTCATAGTTTCTTCCACTCAGCAAGAAAATGTTAGATACCTTGTCTAATATTTAAGACAAATTGCAACTTGTCTTCATAGATGAGGCATATTTGATTGGAAGTCTCTTTTTGTATTCCATTACCAACCGACTAAGAAACATAAAACATGTGCAAACGAAATACTTTGGAAACATTGACATGATATTCTGTGGGGATCTTTACCAAGAACAACCCATCCAAGATTCTTTGATATTTGAACAACCTACGGTCAACATGCAAAAAATGATGCATGACTTCTAGAAAGACAATATAAAATGATTTGAATTACATACTACAATGCACCAGACAGATGAAACATTTATTGCAATTTTGAATAGAATGCGGACAAACAGCCAAACACATGATGACTTAACATATATCAATTCAAGGTGCATGCGACCTGCAAAAACAAACCCAACCTTCCCTTACTTGTTCTACATGAATAGGGATGTTGCAATGCATAACATGTACATTCTATCGCTCATGCTTGGCGATGATATCATCATCAATTCAATTGACCTCGAAGAAAACAACCATGGAAATGTTCCATGTCTTGAACATACAGCTACTTTGCCTTTGCAACTTGTCCTGAAATTAGACATGTTGGTTGAAATATATGCCTGCAACTATGATTCACAGGATGTCTTGGTCAATGGTGCATATGGAATACTCAAAGGCTATACCAAAACATAAAAACTTGATGTCCTATGGATTAAGTTCCATGAGCCGCATATAGGCTGCCAACAAACAAACAAGTTGGATTATCTATATAATTCAAAAACTACAAGCAATTGGACACCTATCTTGTGAATATCAAAACCAGTATTGACATTGGAAAAGACAGGTTGATTGAAGATTTGAAAACAGTTTCCAATTAAACTTGCATGTGCACGTACAGTCCACAAACCGCAAGGACTAACACTTGATAGCGTTTCATTTGACCCTTTTGGAATTCGAATACATGGACTTGTATACATAGCATTGTCCCATGTCAGAAGTATAGATTCCTTGTATTTACTAAGTCCTCTTACATAAGATAACTTCAAAGTAAAACACAAAGTTGATATTGAGATGCAACGCCTTAGGACTACCACAAAGTGGCATATGTGGTGTGATTACCAATCCATAAAAACAAACTCATTTGTATCAATTCTCTCACTTAACACGTGCATCCTACATTCACACGTGGATGATATACTCAATTACTATGACACAATGCAATCCAATATTATATGCTTACAGGAAACATACATGACATTATGCATGCAAAATAAGCAATTTCCAAATCACAATTGCATATCAATTTACAGTACACATGGGGTGATGATATTGGTGAAAAAACATGTAACAATTTTGGAGCATATACATTTCAAAGAAAACAATGTTGAGATGGTTCTTGCAAAAGTATTTCTCCATGAATCATAAATTGCAATACTGAATCTCTATGTTGCTCTGCATGAAACATTCTCCAACATACTAAATGTTCGTTCCAATGCATTAGACCATTTTCATCTGAACGAAACCATTGTCATTGTAGGAGACTTCAATATTGACATGCTACAAAATAATGCCAGAACAAAAGAATTGGAAAACTACATGTGCAAGTACAGTCTCTGCTTTCTTTTGAACAACATAAACCATGTACAAAGCACACTTATTGACCATGTATGGTCGAATGTTCCCATTTATCAATACATCGTCTTTATCTTAGACACATACTGGTATGATCAAGATACAATTGGTATTGCACTTGAATTATGAGATATACATCAAACATATTGCAAAATCATATTTCTATGTTTCAAATCATATATGTCTAACTTGTTGCAGAAAACCAAGTTATCCAACTTCTTAGTTTTCCCTAGTTTGTACACATACTGGTCTCATCACGATACAATTGGTATTGCAATTGAATTATGAAATATTCACCAAACATATTGCAAAATCACATTTCTATGTTTCAACGCATATATGTCTATCTTGTTGTAGAAAACCAAGCTATCCAACTTCTTAGTTTTCCTTGCTTTGTAATTGATTTTGGACACAAGAATATTTTACACAAATTTTTATATATACACAAACATGGATGAACAAAAAAAAAAACAATACATTGTTCTAACACTAGCTGTTACTCTATTCCTTTTATTCTATTTTATTTTTTCTATGTACATATTCCTTGCTTTTTATATACATGTCAACTTATGTTCATGTCCATTTTGTTTTGTACTTTTTTTCATAGAAACAAATAGGAAAACTGAACAAGACAAATAACTCTTCACCCGAAATGTAGAAGAATCTATGCAAAGGTGCATACTTCTACCCGTATTCCATATCCAATTGTTTTCCATTTACTCTGTCTATATTTGTTGCACTGGTTTGCAATTCTATTTTGTTTTCCTTTGATACTCCATATCTTTTTGTATATTAACTTATCTTCATGTCAATTGTATTTTGTGTGTTGCTATATTGAAATAAATAAAGTTGTACTCCCTATTTTTTTTCATGTGTTCCTACGTAGTAGCTTGCTTTCATGTCCATTGTATTCCCTGTATTGCTATGTTGAAACAAGAACATAGTAATTGAGTTAGAAGGATGGAGCCTTATGTGCCACATCTGAAAAACATGGAGTACAATGTGTCACGGAAAATACAATGCGTATGCCTGAGACTAAGAGGTATGGCTACAAAAAACTCTAATCTGCATACGTTGTCCAATTTTTCTAGCTATATTCCATGGCTAAGAATGTTTTTCCCATAGTTGATGTGTTTCTATCGCTTGATAATTATCACACTAAGTGTTGTTCTGTGAGGCATACAATTCTTTGCTCCCTTTCTTTTTTCTCTTCTATACTTATCCATTTTCCCTTTTCTTCTTCCCCTCTATTATCCGTTTTTGGTTCTATACTTGGTCCCATGTCTATGCTGGTGGGTTCCCAGGATGGAGGAGTGAGAAATTATATGTCCCTATATATCTTTACATCATGAGTCCGACCGAACGTCATTCATTTTCATACTTGGCCAATTTTATGGCCACGGGTTCCTGCGTAGGCGCCATCGAACTCTCTTTCCCCATGTTTGTGGTATACATCTTTCACCCAAAACTTCGGTGATCTATAATTCGACCCCAGACTCGAACCCCCAAGCCTCACTCTACCTACGATGACTCCGCCTGAATGCTTGCATATAAATGTGCCAAGTCATATATTTTGTCTATTGCTTGTTGAGATAGATATAAACAACATCTCTTTTATCTTGAAGCAGGGTCTGTTGAGCTTCAGCTATATTCCATGGCTGAAAGTATTTTTATCATAGTTGATGTGTTTCTATAGCTTGATAATTATCAGAGTAAGTGTTCTTGTGTGATGCATACATTTCTTTTCTCCCTTTATTTTTCCTATTCTATACTTACCCAATCTTCCCTTTTCTTCTTTCCCTGAATTATCCATTTTTGGTTCTACGCTTAGTCGCATATTTATGTTCGCAGGTTCCCAGGGTGGCAGAGTGAGAAATTCTACATCCATCTATATCTTCACATCGCGCGTCCGACTGACCATCATTCGTTTCCACACTTAGCCAATTTTATGGTCATGGGTTCTTGCGTAGGCACTATCGAACTCCCATGCCCTATGTTTGGGTATACATCTTGCACCCAAAACTCTGGTTATCTACAATTCGACCCAGACTCCTTGAACTCACAAGCCTCACTCTGCCTAAGATAACTCTTTCTGACCACCCCGCATTTCCATACTTAAGACCAGGTGTTGTTCTGTGATGCATAAAGTTCTTTACTCCCTTTATTTTTCTCTTCTATACTTGTCATTTTTTTCCTTTTCTTCTTCCCCTCTATTATCCATTTCTTCTTCTATACATAGTCGCATGTCTATGCTCACAGGTTCCTAGGGTTGCAGACTCATAAATTCTATATCAATATATATTCACTTCACTAGTCTGACTGACTGTTGTTCGTTTCCATACTTAGCCAATTTTATTCCCATCTATTCCCATCTAGGTTGTATGGAAATCTCATGCCCCGAACTCTTATGCCCCATAGTCGTTGTATTTCTATCACTTTATAATTATCAGACAAAGTGTTCTTGTGTCAAGCATAAAGTTCTTTACTCCCTTTCTTTTTTCCTCTTCTATACTTAGTTCATTTCTATGCTTGCGGGTTCTCAGGTGGTGGACTCACAAATTCTATATCCATCTATATCTTGACATCACGAGTCTGATTAACCTCTTTCGTTTCCTTACTTAGCCAATTTTGTGGTCGTGGGTTCCCGGGTAGGCGTTATCGAACTCTCATGCCCTGTGTTCAGAGTATACATCTTGCACCCAAAACTTGGGTGATCTACAATTCAACCACAAACTACTCAAATTCACAAGCTTGTCTCTACCTACAATGACTCAGTCTGACCGTCCCACCTTTCCATAATTAGTCGTTTCTTCAAAGTTTTGTAGGTTCACGGACTCCTAGGTTCAAAAAAGTATCAAATCATTTTTCACTCCCCTCCATCCCCGCCACCTTCTCCCCTTCCCAATGCACATTAATTATTAT
This sequence comes from Picea mariana, assembly GCA_032191745.1. Classification (NCBI taxonomy): domain Eukaryota; kingdom Viridiplantae; phylum Streptophyta; class Pinopsida; order Pinales; family Pinaceae; genus Picea; species Picea mariana. The sequence goes on from JASDQU011176156.1 coordinate 10,067, forward strand.
TTTACTAGTGACATCTCACCACAGATGTTCAAAAATATTGGCATTAATAAGAGGAAAGATCGAGGACATCTCCCATTAAAATGAATTAATGGGAGAATATTATAGAATCTGATTAGTTTCTTTCTGTCAATCTTGAATTCGCAAAAAAATGTTGGTTATTTTAGTTTTTTTAAGGCATCATCATAGAAAGAATGCAATATTGTGCTGGCCCATTATGACCTACAAAGGTGTTGATAGGATGCCCCTCTTTAGTATTGTGCATATATTACAGGTTCACATATTTGAGAGTATGCTTGCATATGAAAATGTTGATCCACCCTTCAAATTTGAACATAGTTTTCATTTGGGCCACAAAGAATACTAGTAAAATAAAATAATATGAAAATTGTTTAAGTAAATATAAACAAATTTTCTTCTACCTTGAACCTGATTTTGTCGAGATCTAGGTATATTACATAGCTGACAATGTTTTTCCCACCTTTCCATACTTTCTCGACTTCCCTACCATCTTTGCACACTTTCCCAATGCAAATTGATTACGTTTTTATTATCTTTGAAAATATTGGCATTAATGAGCGAAAATTTGGATGACATCTCCCATTAAAATGCATTAAACAAAGATTTACGGGAGATTATATTACCATCCTCCAATATTCATTCTAAATAGTATCACACAATTACTGCCACATGTAGCAATATAAACAAATTTTCATCAAAACATTAGCTTTTCTCACAAGCACCCCACGTGCACCCCAGTCGCCTGAAGTAAGCCATATTTGGATCTATCAACTAAACCTCCCTATTATCAAATTGGCAGAGGTCAATATTATGGCATATTATTTTTGTTTTTGTTTGTTTTGTGTGTGTGGATCTTGAGCTCGAAAAAATTGTTATTTACTTTAACTTTTTGAGGGAATTGTACCCCACCTTTCCATACTTAGTCGATTCTTCATCCCCTGTTGTCACAGATTCGCGGGTTCCTAGGCTTCTAGGTACACAAAAGTTCTAAAGCAGTTTTTGTTTCCGTCCATCCCTGCCACCTTTGCACGCTTCCCAATGCACATTAATTATGTCTTTATTAGTCACAAATCACCAGACACATCGAAAATATTGGCATTAAAAGGAGAAAATGTTGAGGACATATCCCATTAAAACACATTGAACCAAGATTTACTGGAGATTATATTATGATGTTGCAGTGTTCATTTTAAATACTATGAGGAGAAAAGGAACATTCTCATCACCTTATGGCTGCAGCTCGACAACATTTTTGTGGAGATACCCTAAATAATTTCAGGCACAAGGACCAGATTTTTCAGTGGTCCATAGCTTATGACTACTACTCTTTCCCTTCTGCCCAGAAGAAATTTATCTCGACATATGGAATTGTAGGAGCAGATTGTGTCCCCAAATTTTTTTACTTTAAGGAGTTGGTCACGTGCTGCGCTGAGAACTATATCCCAAACCAGTAGATTATCCAATTGGGAAACCATTCCCAAGTTTCCCTATCACCTCAAGTATTTCGAAATATGTTAACACTTCCTGACCCAACACCTACTTTCAAGGGAAATAATTGCAAACAGTTCTTAAAGAAGCATGGTAATGAATTGGACCTCTTGCCAAAGTTCTTACAGAACCCAACGGTCGCTCCTCGGGACATGGCCATATTACAGGTTAGTGAATTTAAAAACCCTTTCCTTCAAATTGCATGGCTTTTCACGAGGATAACGGGACAAGAAAGTGAAACCAACATATCTCATATGATTCTGTATATTTTATGTTTTACGGTCAAGGAAAAATCCATCTTCCATTGGGGCAAGTTGATTTCCATTGAAATATCTTCCCAGTTGTTGCAATACACAAGGAAAAAAAAATTATTTATATCATCTTGTTTAATTTGGGCGGTGGTGAATTATTGTCCATCCCCTAGACTATCTATGTGTAATAAGTTGAACTGTGAATGTGACCCAGTAACATTCTCGTACCAGATATTATGGAGACATGACGCTTGCCAACATTTTTATAAAGTATTTAATGATTTTGTTTCAGTTTTTAAAGCATTGATATTTGGAAAGTATTTTCCCCGGTTGTCTTGCAAGTTGACCAACTTCCTGGATAGGAAGGGAACACTAGAAGAAATGGAGAACTATAATTTTATAAGGATTTTTGGGTCTAAACAAAATCCTTGATTCATTCCATGTCACATATCTGGTACAATGTTTTTTGTTGGAATAGAAAGGCAATGCATCTACTGGTTTCATTTTTCCCATGAAAAAAGAAAAAGTCAATACATCTCTCTACCTTGGAAAGTCGGGGATTTCATGGTCAAAAACCACTTCAAAAGTTCTTTCATTGACACTATCTCGAATGAACTCGGTGCTAGTACCAATGATTTTCACAAGCATAAATGAAAAGGATGGGTGAAAAAAGTGCCCAATCCCCGACCTCCAAACCCAAGACCACAACATCTCGGAGCAGTACTCCAACGGCCTACCCAAGTAACAAATTCACTCACGGTTCTTCAGGCGAAGGAGGAGATAAGAACCCTCCCTCCGACAAAATTGAAAGTTCTCAAAAACTTCCCACGAGAAAAAAATGGAAAACAATAGTCCAAGAACAGGAGGGACTGAGGGGAGAAATTGATATCCACGATATCTCCCTCAAATATATGGAAATAGAAATTGACATTGAAAAAATGTTCCTTGAAGACGACTAGCTAGAGAGCACTGCTCCGCACAATCTCAGGATTGAAATAATTGGCAAAGATACATTGGATGAAGAAGAGTTTTTTGCATTTCAGAGAGTTATTTTTGACAATGAATCCAAAAAATTGATTATTGAAAAGAGAGATGTAAAGAATAAGAAAGGGAAATCTCATTCAGAGATCAACCTACATAATATGTAGTCTCTTCGAAGACATCCGATAAAATTGGAATGATACAGAGAAGATTAGCATGGCCCCTGCGCAAGGATGACACGCACAAATCAAGAAATGGTCCAAATTTTTTTTTCCTGCACGGGTGTAGACGGATTGGCAAGTGTCGTGTAAATGGAAGGAAATTTGTAAAATGAAGTCTCATGTTCTATTCTCACCTGGATTTACTCATGCACCATTCTTGTGGGCTGGGTGGTTGCACCTGGGGTTATAGTGGTAGCCGATGGGGATCGACCCCGTGTCACACGAGTACGAGAACTGCCAGTTGTCGATTCCCCCAGTACAAAAAAAAAACCTACACAACATGCGCCATTCCCAGATCTCCCAAATACACCGAGCAACTAGAGATTCTCTAGACAACTCTATTAACAACCTTTAAATGAAAAGTGACATGTTAAAGGAGAGAATCAAAGAATTGGAGGCAAGTCTAATGCCTCTTCCACTGTTTGCTACTCCTTTGGCAATGATTGGTCCTACCACACCTACGGTAAAGTTAAAAGGATCAACAAGCATTATCACATCGGCCCAAGGCTATGTGGAAAATAATATAAATAGAAGAATGGAATTAATAACAGAAGCTTGGGAGATGTCAAAGAATATGGTCCCTTTTGGAACAAGAGTGCATGCTTTTCATGAGTATCTGAAATCAGATATCAAGAATAAGCAATTTTTCTACCTCGATGTAGTTTTACCATTTGGTGTTAAAGTTACTAGTATGATGGAATTTAGAAGAAGACAGGAAGATCTCCCTTCCCTAGATCGAATAGACCAACTAAATGCATGCTGGAAAGAAAATGTAAAGAACCTAAATGGTATCATTCAAGCATGTATCCAGGCCATATATATAAGAGGCAAACTATTCAAGAAGCTAACTGAGATAGATCTAGATGCCAGCACCAATGAAGTCCAGGACCCAAAATTGATATTCAACTCGTTGTTTTTAACCAAGCAAGCATTTGATGATCAAGTTCATATATATAAAAGACTGTCATTTAAAAATTTCTATGACATTATTGAATATGGTGAACATGACATGAAAAAATGGCTATTCGGTTATGTGATTAAAAACCAAGATATTCAAGAAGAATTGCACAACCTATCTATTTATCTAAGGTACCTGGAAAGTGAATTCTTCAATATAAAAATCCGGTATGAAATCAACGTGGCGCCCATTAGGAGCTACATCGAAGAATGGTTCAAAAAGGTTGTTGACTAGATTACTAATGAAGGTCAAAGCCAAGGAAAGACATAAAAGGACATCAGCGAGAAAATGACAAGGAATGGGACACCATCATAGTAAGTTGATACTGATCACATTTTTCTGTCTTCATCCACTTACTCTAACAAAGTTTTTACCGAGGACTGACAATTTTCTCTTTCTTCTTGATAGTTCTTGTTTTTTTCCATCACTGACTTTCTTCTTTCTACAAACTTCATTCTTGTACATATTTGCTTTGTACTTCGTGGAAGTCCCAATCCCAGTCATTCTGGAAAACACATTTTTATTTCACAGAATATGTATTGAACTATATATTTTTTTTAAATTCCATGACAACTATTTTGGGGAAATATTCTCAAATGTATTTTGTGAACCAGTTTATCTAAATATAAATATTTGAGGTTGTTCTATGCTGATCTTCAATGTTTGGTGTTGTTATTTGAAATTTGTATTTATTTTTAAAGTTAACTCATTTCCCTATACATGTTCTTGTTCTATATTGTGCATATATTGCAGCTTCCTATATTTCAGAATATGCTTCCATATACAAAATGTTAAGTCATATATTTTTTTCTCTATTGCTTATGGGTTTGACCAAAAATTGCGAGTCCAAAACACCCTTCAAATTCAAACATGGTTTACATTTGGACCACAAATAACCTATTAAGATACATTAATATGAATACATTTTAAATAAATATAAACAAAATCCTGTTAAACTTGAACTTGACTTTCTTGGACTCCTGGATTGGCCGTGGGTTGATTGGTTAGTGGACTGCCAGATCCTCATCTCCATTTATATCTTCACATCATGAGCTCGATCGACCACCGTCCCTTTCAACACTTAGCCAATTATATCACCGCAACGTCCCAACTTAGCACTATCGAATTCTTATGCCCCCTGTTCCATGATATACATATTGCACCCAACACTTCCGTGATATACATTTTGCACCGAACAATTTCGTGATACACATTTTTCACCCAACACTTCCGTCATTTACAATTCAACCTTGGACTACTGGAACTCGCAGGCTTCACTATACCTGGGTTCACAAAAATTTCATAACATTTATCGCTCTCTTCAATCCCTGCCACATTCTCGCTATAACACCATGTTTCCCCCAGTCTATAAAAATAACTATACTAGCCAAGTATTGTGGCAAACTCAGAAATGTGAATGTGTGATGTGAATGGACCTTGTGAAGAAGGTCGATGAATGTAAACAATATTATGAATATATGTGA
>JASDQU011176158.1:13306-23504 GCA_032191745.1 Picea mariana
TATATATATAATAGCTTAAATTTATTTTAACTTAAAATTTATCAACTTAAAAAAAATATCAAATCTGAAGGTCTAATTTTTATATTTTTTAAATAGTAATTTTTATATATTTATATTTTTAAAATGGATTTTATTTTAGGAAATTTGATTTCTCTTCACATTTGAAGAATATGAAATATTTAAAATAAATCTAAGTTGAATATATATTTAAAACCAACTATATATACACATGTTGATATAATATTAATGAAACATTTTGTTGCCCAAATTACCTTTTAATAAAGGGATGTATACTTAGGTTAGAGTTGCAAAGGTCAAAAAAAATTGAAAGAATGGCATCGGTTCATTTCTTTGGTCAATAAATGACTAGCACCTTGTGGAATTCAAGGGACCATAGAAATAGCATATTTGATCTCTGGGTTCTCATTTCTCAAATTTGGGATGTCTTCAATTTTTGGCAAATGACTAGCACCTATAAAATGTGGTGAGTACCTGCACAAGAGATCTAGCTACCAGAAGAATGAACACAGATTGCAAAGGTAAGAAGACGAGAGAAAAATTGGAGAGAAAAGAATGAGAATTGTATTAACCAAATTAATGAATGATAAAATAMACATGATATACTCTGTATAGYTCAACTAATGTTYMATAGTGGTGGTCTAGAGAGATATGGACGCACTYAGGAAGTTACAGGAGTTAACTGCCACCTAGTCCTAGTCAACTAGTCATGCAGTGTTCAGTTAACTGGACATACTGGAGTGAAATCGGGAGTAGATCAAGCATGCACAAGGAATGTGCCTTCCTGGTGATGAYCCCAAGGTAAGTGTGCATTACTAGTGATGATCCTGAGGTTACTTAGTGATAAAACAAAATTTACCCTGAATGACTCCACTCTGCTAGTCAACTGAAGAGAATATTCTCCTAGAATGTAGGAGAGGTTCCTAAAAAATAGGAGACCCTCAATAATGACTCATAAATATAGKAAAATAAGGAAAAAATATCCTAGGTGTGTGTAATATCTCCAACACCCCCCCCTGAACACTATTATGGGGTAATTAGGAATGGGTCCCAGAAACAAAGGACATGTTAGGAACCCATGAAAAATGAAACTAATGAACACTGAAATAAAGTGAGGAAAGAGGGAAAACCTTATGGGAAATCCCCCCTCCCTCAAGGTACAATTCATCGAAAGAAGAAAATACAACCACTAAGCAACTATGTCCTTCACTCCAAGACGATCGCGCAGAAAGTGAAACTTTTACTCAATGAAAGTCTCGGTGAAGATATCAACAATCTATTCAGAGGAAGGATAGAATTGTGGGTCGATGATCCTCTCATGGACTATATATTTGATGTAGTGCATATGGATCTCGATATGCTTTGTTCATTTTCGTTGCACTAGGTCTCTACAAAACTTGAGAGTACTCTCGGTGTCACACCAAATGACAGGTAGTCTGTGGAACTGGATGCCCAACTCGGTAAGGAAGTTTTGTAGCCACAATGTTTGGATGGTGATGTTAACTAATCATTTTTACTTAGACTCAGCTGAAGATAGAGCAATAGTAGATTACTTCTTGTTCAACCAACAGATAGGCCCTGAACCCAAATTGAGAGTGTATATGGATGTGGACTTGTGATCAGTGTTGTTGTCTGCCCAGTCAAAATCCATGAATCCTATGAGATCCAATGCAGAGCCTGATGCATAATGAATCCCATAGTTGATGGTGTCGTGAACGTAGCAAAGGATACGCTTTGCAACCTTCTAGTGTAACTCATGCAACTCTTGCATGTATCTAGAAACTTCTCCCACTACATATGATAGGTCTATTCGGGTGTGGGAGAGAAACAATAAAATCCCCATGAGTTGTATGCACAAAGTGTTGTCAACCAATGGAGTGTCCCCACCATCCTCAAGTATTACCCTAGATAGGAAGGGTGTAGGGGCGGACTTGTAGTATGTCATGTGAAATATCTCCATGATATCTCGAGCAACTTGGCTTGATATAGCTTGATGCATGAATCATCCTGACTAATCTCGAGACCAAGGAAGTAATCTCAAGTCAAGCAACTAGTGATCAAAAGATCATCCACATAAAGAACTGGAATTAGAAGTGAATCAGTAGTCCTGAGCATGTAGACATTTGGATCATATTTCCATCTCACAAAATTTTGGGATAATAAGTAGGAGTCCATCTTAGCGTACCATCCTCTTGAGGTCTGCTTGAGGCCATAGAGAGACTTCTTCAGCCTACAAACCAAAGATGAATCTTGTATGAGTCCAGGTGGATGCTCCATGTAAATATCCTTTGAGAGATATCCATGAAGAAATGCATTCTTCACATCCATATGATGGACTTCCCATCCTCTGGCTGCTACAATAGCAAGTTCCAAACAAATTGAGTCCATCTTCACTATTGGAGTGAATGTCTCATCGTAGTCTATGCCATGAATCTGTTGAAAGCCTTTGGAAACTAGTCTTTCCTTGTATTTTCTAACCTGGCCATCTGCTGCACTCTTGGTCTTGTAGACCCATATGCATATGAAAATATTCCTTCCTGAAGGAAGTGGAACCAGATCCCAATTCTAGTTCTCGAGGAGGTATTTGTACTCCTGCATGGTTGATTCCCAAAAGGGATTCCCTACAGCCTCACCATAGGTCTGCGGGTCTGGAGACTAAGCCACATAACAGTGCATAGGAAAATGGGCTCAGTGGTTTTGAGTACACCAGGCTCCTTGAACTGAGATCGATTCCTCCTGAGATCCGTTGTATCCCCAACAAGATCTCCTGCATCCTGAAGAGTGGTTTGTGCCCACTTGGGCCTCTTCTCTAGCTCCTCATCTTCCTACACTAATTGTGCATCTGCATGTTCTGAATCCTCTGACTTTGTATCATAACTTAGATATGAAGTAGAGTCTGAATGTGTACTCATCACCTCTAACTAGTGCAAGGACAAAAGTACTTGCATGCGGCTCATGTGAAGCATGCAAGAGACTTTCCTCAAACTGAACACTATGCTCAATGATGAGTTGGTTTCTAGAGGGATCAACGAGTTTGTATCCCTTCACACTGTCTGGGTATCCAATAAAGATACATGCAATACTCTGGGGATCGAGTGCTTTCCTCTTTTCATAGGGAATATGGGCCCATGCACATGAGCTGAAGACATGGAAGTGGGTGAATTCAGGTTTGTTTCCACTCCAAGCCTCGAAAGGAGTCTTGTCCTTAACATATATGCGAGGGGATCTGTTATGAATGTGATTGGCACAGTTAAGTTCCTCATCCCAAAGCTTGGGAGGAAGTGTCTTTGCATGTAGCATGTAGTTTCTCATCTCTTTAAGAGATCTTTTTTTTCGCTCGGCAACCATGTTCTACTGTGGAGTATATGGTACTATGTCTTGCGACCATATTCCATCCTCACGAAAAATATTATGAGCATATCTATTTATGTACTCCCCCCCCATTATCCGTATGGAGGGATTTGATCTTTCTCCTTGATTGAGTCTCAACAAGTGCTTTGAAATATTTGAGATGCTCAAAGACCTCAAACTTTTGCTTGAGAAAAAATACCCAAGTATAATGTAACTAATCATCCAAAAATGTAAGTATGTACCTTGCCTTGTTGATGGATGGATGCGAGAATGGACCCATGAGACCATTGTGAATTAGATCCAATGGAGACGAGGCCATGTGAGCCTTCCCCTTCTTGACCTTCTCTTGAGGGTGCTTGCCAAGGACACATCCTTCACAAACCCCTTTAGAAAGTGAATATCAGGTAATTTGGTGGCCATCCCTTTCTTGCTCAGTTGTTGCATGTACCTGAATTTCAGGTGACCAAACCTCTTGTTCCATAATATACTACTGTCATCAGCATTCGTAAGTAGTACAAAGGAATCAGGTTTAATAAACTTAGAAAAAGTGTATAACAGAGATTGACGATTTACCTCCCTAACAAAAATATCGGAGTTGTTTTGCATTTTGAATATGGACACAGAGTCTGGTGTGAACTCCACCTTTTTTTCTAAGCTTGAGTGTGTAATATGATACACCAAGAGAAGATTCATGAAAAGTTGAGGAACATGGATAACGTTCTCAAAACTTCCATGATCTAGTTCTACTCTCCCTTTTTTGGCAACCTCGATTGGAGAGTCATCCCCCATGAGGATAGGAGGACCATTGCATGCAGTCAAAGAAGATGAGATATCCTATGTGGCCTCCATATGGTGGTATGCGCCTGAATCCACGATCCAGGCATCAGGTGAAGAGTGAGAAAAAAATAATACATGATGATTACCTTTGGGAGTATGACCTTTTGGATTGTTCTTGGCACCCTCGGGAATTTTATCCCCAAGGTTGTTCTTTTGAAGAATCTAATTCATAAGGTCTATTTGCTTCTTCATGCATGCGGGTTCTAGATGGAATCCTCGATTGCAATAGGTACACTTATGTCCTTTCTTTCCTTTTTCACTTTTGGATCCTGAGGAACCATTTAAGGGTTTGGAGTACCCTTCCTTCTTAGACTCTGCATGTGACTTGATTTTTCCTTTCACTTTGGATTTCTGATTTTGAGAACTGTTACCATCATGTGCTTTGGAGTTTTTAATTACAACCATTTTGATGAGTTTATCTTTCTCCTCAATCAGGGCCTTGATGAAAGTATCCAAAGAGGGCATAGTCCGGGATGCTCCAACAATGAATATCTGAGTGTGGAATGTGGAAACAAAGATGGAGTATTTTGGACCACGTTTTGAAAAAATGGTGAGAACCATTCGCTTTTCCTCCTTTGATTTGTCAACCCCACAATCCTTGAGTTGCAGCAACAAATCCTTGTACTTTGTGAAGAAATCCTGAATATTTTTGGATCTAATGAAAGTAATTTGAACCCAATCACGTGGCCTCTCATCTCATCTTGTTTTCCAACGAGTCCTTCCATGGTGGTCGGGATCTCATTTGGATTTTTACAAGTTGATACATGAAACATAAACTCAAGGGACATGTGCATGCACAGGGCTCCGTAAGCCTCATCCATTCTATTGAGGTATTTGGATTTTTCAATGGATGATGTGGGTTCTGTTTTCATAGCCATGGTCAACCTATACAATCTTCTACCTCTAAGAAAAAAACTCCATCTTTTGCTTCCATTCAAAGTAGTTGTACAGGGTGAGAAATGCAGATGGTGGAGATTCCATTCTTCATGTGTTCTTCCATCTTTAGTACCTGCAAATAAAAATTTTGGTGAGCCTTTTTCCTAGCATCATGTGGGCTCTGATACCATGTAAAATGTGGTGAGTACCTACACAAGAGATCTACTAGCAGAAGAACAAACACAACTTTCAAAGGTAAGAAGACGAGAGGAAATTTGAATAGAAAAGAATGAGAATTGTATTAACCAAATGAATGAATGATAAAATACACATGATATACTATGTATAGCTCAACTAATGTGCCATAGTGGTGGTCTAGAGAGATCTGGACACACTCAAGCAGTTACGGAAGTTAACTTCCACCTAGTCCTAGTCAACTAGTCATGCAATCTTCAGTTAACTAGACAAGCCATAATGGAATGAGGAGGAGATCAAGCATGCACAAGGAATGCACCTTCCCGGTGATGATCCCAAGGTAAGTGTGAATTACTAGTGATGATCCTGAGGTTACTTGGTGATAAAACCAAATTTACCCTGAATGACTCTACTCTGTTAGTCAACTGAAGATAATATTCTCCTAGAATGTAGGAGAGGTTCCTAAAATATAGGAGACCCTCGATACTAACTAATAAGCATAGGAAAATAAGAAAAAAATATCCTAGGTGTGTGTAATATCTCCAACAACACCTTGTGGAATTCAAGGGACCATGTCAATAGCATATTTGATCTTTGGGTTCTCGTTTCTCAAATTTGGGATGTCTTCAATTTTGGCAGTGTGTTGGACACCCTAGCCTTTTCCCTCTCACAAGACATGAAAAAATTTGGGATGTCTTCAATTTTGGTAGTGTGTTGGATGCCCCATATTTTTCCCTCTCACGATCCATGCAAGCCATTACCAACCCTGGGCTCAATTGGAATTAAACTTCCCAAGCTCATGTATTCACTACAAATTCACTTAGAAATTCACTTAAGGTAAAGAAGGAAAAATTAAATATCAAAGTGGTAGATAAAATAAATCTGTGAGTAAGTGGAGAAAGTCACTAGGGGGATGCCTTGTTCTGCAACAGGCCTAACACATCAAACCCCGTAAAGGAGAATGTGATAACCATCAATTATGTTATCAATAATGGATGGACATTTAATTGGGGTACCATTGAATGACATTCATAGCAAATCAATGAGCCTAGAAGGTCACCATCATGCTCAACGTGGTTAGATATTCTTACTAGAAGCCTGAGTACAACTTCTTCTTGTTATATTTTGTAGCTCGGAGGTACTTCTGGATTGGCGGCACCGAGAATGTAGAAGAGACCTATAAAATGTCTCACTCCAATGACTTTATAAAGTGGTTTTATAAAGTGATTTTATAAAGTCAAGTTGAGCCTTTTAATATTTAATGGGTAAAAGTGACTTTATGAAGTGTGGGTCACTTAAGTGATTTAAGTGAACTCAACAGAGAATTAAGTCACGATCGTTGATCTCAAGAGGTCAAGATTTAATCTTGATCGTCTATCTCTTTGGAAGACCAAGGGTTAGGGAAGTTACTCATTAATGGGTAATAAAAGGAGCACTTGAGGGAGAGGTGGGGTGCACTTTTGAGGAGAGCTTGGAAGGAAAGTGAAGAGGCACGATTTCCAAGAGAGAGTTTGTGTTTAGGGAAAGAGTAACAACAAGAGGGGATTGACACACATCCCAAGAAAATTTTCAACATTGTTTGCAGTCATGTACCATACAACAATTGAAGGTGGGTTGTACAACATTTATTGTTAGCCATACAACTGATATAAAGCACGAAAATCAATGCAGCATATGTTTGGCATGATTTCCAAGGTATTTTGTTGAGAAAGGACCATATAGTTCAGTATTATACCTTATAGTCAAGTCTGGGCACAAAATTTGAGGGAAAACGTGTTTTATTTATGTTGTACATGACCGTGCAGTTGTACAAGACCGTATAGTTGCACAAAAATCGAGACAGTTTGTGTGGGCACGCAAATCGAGGGGTTTTTTGTAGATTTAGTGAGATAAGTTGTTGTATTTAATTTTGATAATATTTTTGTTGTAAACTTCGAATTTTTCCTCGATCTCAATACGAAGAAATATCCTTCACTGGTTTTCCCCTTGTGGATTTTTCCAGGGGCATTGCCCAAAAAAATCCTTGGGTCAAATGTGTTGAATGCTTGTCCATCATTCATTTTTCCGCTGCTATATTTTCCATATCACTTAGTCACTTGTATTTATTCCCATAATTCCAGTAAAATGCATGTGGTTTCATTGCTTTATTGGCGAATAACTATTGGAGGTTGAAATCTATTATTGACTAAGTGTTTGAGGGATGATTTTTTAACATGGTATCAGAGTTTGGGCTCTGAGATTTAGTGGAAAGATTTTGGCACTTAGATAGCAGTAACTTGCAGAGGTTTTTCTTAGAAGAAGAGGGGAAGAAAAGGGTCTTTGTCAGTTGGACAAAGATGGATTCCAGTATCATGTATGAGGATAGGTTGGAGGGGATCTCCAACTACCTATAATGGAAGGTGAGGATTGCAAGTGTTATCAAGGAGAACAAGTTGTGGGAATTTGAAAATACCATAATGATACTATCTAATTTAGATCCCATTGCTCTGGACGTCCATGAGGTGAAGGAACCAAGGGCGCAAAGGATAATCTTGGATGGAGTGAGAGACCACACAATTCCACATTTGGATGAGAAGAAGACAACCAAAGAGATGTTGGATGCATTGAAAAAATTGTATGAGGTAAAGAACGAGAATCGTAAAATGGCTCTTAGGGACAAGCTCTACAGTACTAGGATGGCCAAGGGAGAGACTGTGGCCTCTTACCTCAACAGAGTTGCACAGGTGAAGGATGAGTTCGCAGTTGTCAGAGAAGTTATTCTAGACCCAGAGTTGGTGTGCATGGCCCTCAAGGGATTCACCAAAGAATGGGAGGTTTTCATGAAGTGTGTGGTGGGGAGAGAGAAGCTACCAGATTGGAGAAGACTATGGAATGAATTTACTTAGGAGGATATCCGGGAGGGTTCTTAGAGTAGATATCGAGAGAAGGCAAAGGGTGGTTCAGAAGAGAAGAATGTTTCTCTTGTGGGAAAGAGCAAAGACAAGAAGAAGGACATGAGAAAAGTGAAATGCTTTGCATGTCACAAGAATGCTACTATGCTAGTCAATGTCTGAACAAGAAGAAGAAGAAGGAGATAGAGGTATCAACATCAACTGAGGTTGTTGAGTTCACTGAGAAATTCAAGAAGGAATTTTCTCTGATGACTTTCCCTTCGAGCAGTGGTTGTCCAGTGTTCAAGAACATTGAAATGTGGTTTGTGGACAGTAGTGCATCTCGGGATATGACGAGGATGAGGTCTGTGTTCCTTAGTCTTTCATAAATAGACTCAGATTATGTTTTGAATAGTGGAGCCAACTCATATCTTTTAGGGAAGGGGTTTGGAAGTGTTAGATTCCAGCTAGAGTTAGGAGGCTTTCTAAAAGTGGTCGAGGTTTTTTTTATTCCAGAGATGACAGTAAAGTTTCTATCGGTGTTAGCTTTGGATATTGATGGATTTGGAGTTGTGTTATTATGTCGACGTGTGTTTGTATATCTAGAGGGAGCTACTCCAGACATAGTGATATTTCTTGGTGTCATGAATGAGAGGTTGTACATGTTGTCGGGACAACCTGTGGTTGGATCCAGTGGATTCCTGGATTCAGAGTTTGTGTCATTTTCAAAGAGTGGGCAGGTTGCACGAGAGAGGGAGTTGATACCAGGGAATCAGTCTTCCTCCAATACTCTTAGAGGAATCAACAGGTATGAGATGACACAGATGGATGCTCAAGAGAGTGAGAAGACTCCTAGGAGAATTTCTTCAGTTCATAGATCAACGGAAGTAGCTGCAAAGACTTTCAGTGCAGTGGGAGTAGAGGCTTCTAATTCAGAAGGAGCAACAACAACAATGAATGAGATGATGGAGTTGGAGATAGATTATGGTGGAGGTACCAGAAGTACCTCCCTCACTAAGAGGGAGTGTTAGAATTTGTAGCTCAAAGGTACTTCTACATTGGCAGCGCCYAGCATGTAGAAGAGACCGAACAAATGCCTCTCTCTAGTGACTTTATAAAGTGATTTTATAAATTCAAGTTGAGCCTTTTAATATTTAATGGGTAAAATCTACAACTCATGCACCACTAGATATTCTAACACCCATGAGGAAATTCACACATTACACCAATCCCYAGAAAGTATACGCAATATCTTAACTGACATATAAAAAMTGCCTCAACACAGGAAAGACGATTCAGGCTTGCCAAGTGCATTAGGCAAAAAATACATTACAATAACTAGGATATACAATTAAGGGAAATTCCACACACTAACCCACTTCTGGATAGTTTTTGTAAGACCAATAGGATGTTCCAGGTATGGTCATAACCAACTGTAGTAATGACCTATGCTATAATTGTTGAAATACATCTTATTTTAGCATACCACTTAGACTAAATGATATTTCAGCCTTCTATAAAGATACAACAACCATACAATTGTTCTTTATGGACAGAAACACTCATATACTAGTTCTGAAATAAAATAGCAGCGGAAATAACTCATATATCAGCAGGTTGTAACCCTCATTTGGCACAAAAAACTGTGCATAAACACTTGAAGAAATTACACAAAAAATATGACATATTTGAGGTGAAAGAATGTTTTATTCAACTCAAGGAAATTCAGAACTATTACATTAGCAAACTGCGTCAGCAATAAAACAAAGACATTCACTTTTTTTGAAAAGTTACAGCATTATACAAACAATCCCAGACTGTATCTAGGATTAAAAACCATGACTATACGGCCTGTACGGCCCAGGAGAGCCAACAATTCTTCACACACAGTCACCATTTGCATAGAAAATTGTGCCAAAAGAAAATTGTACGGAACAGAAGAGTAAAACTCAGCAAAACTGCATAGAAATCTGTGCCAACATGTTGTAAACTTACAAAATAGATTTTTGTGCCCTCCCTTTGTTGTACGGCCAGCTTACACAGTTGTACGA
>JASDQU011176160.1:9233-28006 GCA_032191745.1 Picea mariana
ATGTCCTCCAAGTTCTTGCACTCCTTCTCTTCTCCTGCATGCTAATCACAGAGACTTCATCGGTACCTCCCAACCAATGCTAGGGGTACTCTTCTTCCCCCTTAACCCCCTTGCGCCGCAAAGGGGCCACACACAAGAAACCAACAAACAATAGCTCCAAGGCTTGCCTTGCAAGGGAGAGCTTCCACTCCTTTTCCAACCTTGGTATCCCAAATCTAACAAGTAAAACAGAGTCCACAAATTTTTGGCAACATAACACTACCAAGAAAAAGTGAGATCTATTTCCATTCTACCACAATTGTTTTATAGAAAAATCCCCAATGACACATGTCCTCATACACAATTAATTATATTTTTAATTAATTTAATTTGGATTATTCACCCACACACTTGTCACACTCTCCCCAAGTTGCACAAGTAATTACCATTTTTATTTTACTTAAAAAACCAATTTCCCTCACATTCCCCAATGTGTTCCTATTTTCGCTCTTAGTTGTCCCTATGTTCCCAAATTCCCATTCAATGAGTGTCTCCTAACTAGATCTTAGTTAGAGTTGGATTAGGAGTCTTATTCTAGTTAGATTTAGTGGTAGTTTGACTTAAGATACTATTCTATGTATATACCTATTCTCTCAAGATTTTATTTCTTTCTAATTTAAAAATCATTTTTATTAAATTCATGCACGCATGTGCATTTTATTCAACCTTTAAATTTTATTCCCCATTTTTCTAGAGTTTGAATTTGTCTCAATATTTTAATTTATGACATAGTTCACTTAGTCCTTTATTTAAATTTAGACTTAGACTTAGACTTAGTCTTAGACTTTTGTTAGGATTTATAATTAATAAGTTATTGTTTAATTGATTATTTATTCTAACAATGTCCACTCATTTCAATGTTTTCTAGGCCACCTAGATTTACTGACTCAAGTTTTAATTACGTGATGTGCCTTCAAGACGCACCTCTGTTCTCCAAGGGTGCCACTCGCCTTAGACTGGTTTTGGAAGTTTGTCCGACCCTTGGATTCAAAACTCCACTTGGTCAAGCTTGTGAGAGACTAAGGGCTTCTAAGGAATAAGGACTATGCCTTATTGCATGCCCCTTAGAAATCTTCATAAAAGACTATCTTGGTCCACCCTCACGACATCGTGGACCTCTCGAACTAGGTAATCATTAACCTACAGTTCATGCCATGATGGGAGTGCTAGTAGGCTATGACAGGGATGTTGCAACACCTCTCCCTCAAATGCCTGGTTCATGTGCATGGCCCCTTTACTCCTTATGTGAGTTGGATTAGAAAACATTGTCAAGCCTACATCCACTGAAAAAAATATTGTCAATAATCCATATACATAAATCATACTGTAATCAATCATATGTCATAAGTGCGTAAAATGAAATACTCAAACCAATACAATCCACTCCCTAAATCAATCTGGAGTCCAAGGAAGTTCATTGATTCCATTAGCATGCATAACCTGTCATGTGTCCTACACACTCAGGAAAACTCATCAATAGAATCTACCAATACATATACATCAAATAACAATAAGTCACAATACATCATCATCATCATATATAACCATAATCGAAACGAAATCAAAATGTACCATAATCGGATCACTTGCACGCAAGTGTCCTCAAAGAATAAGTCAATAAAAGTGTGCTCAGTAGAATGAGATGTTACATACACCGCCTTTTGTTTTAAACTTTGTCCTGAAGTTTGTACAATATATAATGCAAGTACATAAATGTATCTGGCATCAATATACATATCTAATCTATCAAACAAGTAAGGGAACTTTTGACGCATCTCATATGCTTCCTCCCATGTAACTGAGTGTGGACTATAGTTGTTCCACTGGACCATGACTTGATTGAATATTCGATGTTGTAGTTGTCGAATGCGATGGTCCAGAATGTGGATTGGCTCCACCATGAGAGCACCCTCGTCTGATGCCTATAAGGAACTCATGTCAATAATATGTGACAGAACACTAATATAATGTTGTAAGACAGATACTGGAATACATCGTGCATACGCCTCAAAGAATCAGGCAAGGCTAGTCAATAAGCCACGAGTCCTTTTTTTTCCACAACCTCGAAAGGTCCCACAAACCTAGGAGAGAGTTTAGCACCCTTTCCAAACTTGATCGAACTCTTGTGTGATTTTACCCGTAAGAAAACTATGTCACCAACCTCATAACTGCGATCAATGTGATGTGCATCAACATAGCTCTTATGTTGATCATGTGCTTCTTTAATCCTTTGTCTTATCGATCACATCTATTATTCCATTTCTTGGATCACTTCTAGTCCCACCAAGACCCTATCCTCAAGTCAATCCCAAATCAACGACGTCCAACATGGTCGCTAGTAAAGAAACTCAAACGGTGTTATCTTAATCCTACTCGGATAACTGTTGTTGTAAGAAAACTCTACCAATGGCAAGAATTCCTCCCAACGTTTCTATTGATCCATAACATACATACACAACATATCCTCCAAAATATGGTTTGTTCTTTCTATTTTTCCGTGTGTCTCTGGGTGATATGTTGTACTAAAGTTCAGTTGTGTTCCCAAAGCCTCTTGGAAAATGGTCCAAAATCGTCATGTAAACATTGATCCTCAATCAAGTATGATTCGTCTTGGTAGACCATGTAATATCATAATCTTGTTGACAAATACTCTAGCTATGTTTGGCGATTGATACGTCGTACGCACTGGAATAAAGTGTGCACTCTTCGTCAGAGTGTCAACAACCACAAAAATCAAATCATATCTCCTTGTCGTTAGTGGAAATCCAACAATAAAATCCATCGAAATGACCTCCCATTTCGATTCAGGAATAGCATGTGGTTGTAACAGTCTTGATGGATGTCTATGTTCAACTTCCACCTGCTGACATTCTAGACATCTCGCCACGTAACTAACTATGTCCACCTTCAATCCTTTCCAGAAGAATAAAGACTTAAGGTCTGCCTTCATCTTCGTGACTCTTGGATGAGCCATGTAAACTGCTCAATGAGCTTCACTTAAAATCAAAATTCTTAATTCATCATTAGCTTGTATGTATATTTTGTCGTTATATCTCAACAATCCATTGTTATCTAAAGAATAACCTTCAAACTTTGGTACCATCATGGTATTTTGTCCAATATTATCCTTAACTTCTTTGTACCACTCGTTGTCTATATGTAAAGTTAGAATATTTTCTCAAAGATTCATCTTAAGAGGTATTACTGAGAATATGCATGGTCACCGACTCAATGCAGCTGCCACTCTGTTCACTATTCCTTTAATGTAAGTAATCTCAAAGTCATGTTCACTAAATAATTCTGACCAATGCCTTTGTCGTGTGTTCAAGTCACTCTAAGTAAATATATGCTACATGTTGGCATATCTTTCAGGAAAATAATGTGCTTGTCATTGATGGAAAGAACAATAGTGATGACACTCAGAAAATTTATGGCAAGAACAACAGCGAGGAGAACAACAATGAGGACACTCAAAAGAGCGTAGAGGAAGAGATTAGACCTCAACCGTTAGATTGGATTGCGAAGGACGACTAGTTGTTGGATTCAGAGGACATGTGGTGAGAGATCAGCATTTTGCTGACTCGTGAACTGGAGAAGTCAAAGGTGAGAGTTGTAGGAACTTGCGATATGAAAAATCGCAAAATGACCTGGGTCGTTGGATCCAGAGGACATGTGGTGATAGATTAGCATTTCGTTGACTCGTGAGTTGGATAAGTCAAAGGTGAGAATTGTAGAAAATCATGATATGAAAAGTCGCGAAATGATCTGGCTCGTTGGCTCACCGAGGATCTGGACCGTTGATCTGATATGAAGTCCAAGTTCATGAAGAGGATATATTGACCGTTGGATCGAGGAATAAACTAGGTCGTCAGATCCAGGAGAAGAATATGTGCCATGAGAGGAGATCCACGTCAGCAAGGACAGCTGCAGACCATGTCAGCAAGGGCCACGTCAGACAAGAACTCACAAAATCTCAAAATTTAGAGGGTGATCATGATCGTTGAGTCATGGGAAATGTCAGACCATTGATCTGAGGTGATGGAAGTCGGGAGTTTGGGAATTGGAAGAAGCGAGGTGCTCTAACCTCCGACATCACAAGTCGCGAAGTCGTGAAATGCTCGAATGCTTGGCCCGTGGTCATAGCCGTGGTCACATCGGTGAAGCAGCTAGCATGTTGCTAAGATCCACCTCGGAGTTTCATGAGTTGGGAGTTTCAAGGAAACTCATAGCAAGATTTTGCGATATGCAAAATCATGACTCACCCCTCTTGCTTGGCCCCTGGTCATAGATAGTGGTCACATTGGTGGAAGGGAAGGGAAGGAGTTGGTGTTCCTAGGCTCCATTTTAGAGTTTTGCAAGTTGGGAAAATCAAGGTGACTCACAATCAATCACCTGAAATGCGAAATCGTGAAACAACTTTTGTTTGGCGTATGGTCACAACGAGTGGGCATGCGGGGAGAAACACGCCCAGTGCTAGTTCGCGCAGGTAAAGTTCGCGAGGAACATATTTGAGAAATCAGCAAGTCTCTGCGTGTTTAATCCAACGGTGTTTATTATCTCGACAATATGATCGAAGGGTTATTGTTTCACTTCACGGATTATTGATCAGTTACGATTCAGTTAGCAGAACTGAATCATAGTTCTTGGATGATTGGCGATTTGGTTGCTTGGCAGTTTCTCTTGGTGATGTGAGGTGTAACAAAATTGATACACTTGTATAAAATAAAAAGGTCGTGAATTAGTTAGGTTGGTTGTTCTCACTAGAATAATGAGCTGAACTGGGAGAAAGGAAAATCACAGTATGCATAGTGTGAGATCAAACTCATAGATGAGAAACAGAAGCTGAACAGAACAGAAAATGTGAAGAGAGAATAATATACACATACCAAAGAGCATGAGAGGAATAGAAAAAGAACAGATAGAAAGAGATAGCAATTCAATCCAAGTCAGAAGAATAGCGAAGGAGAGAAGAATTGCAGAATAGAGAAGAATTGGTAAGAATTGATATATTTGTATTGTTTGTTATTCAATCATTTATTTATAATTAGGGAGGTAGGGAGGTGCTAGGGAGGACTGTAGTCCTCTGTTATTCAAGTTGGCTCTTGAATACTGAAAGTTGTAGCTTTCATCTAGTTGTGGCTACAAAACAAGGTGACAGGGTGGTGCTAGGGAAAACACATAGTTTTCTGTATGCAAGTTGGTGCCTGTATAAGTGGAAGTAGGTGCTTCCATCCAGTTGGTGCTGGAAAACTCAAGGAGTTGGTGCTTCCTTCTAGTGGGTGCTAGAGAAACCAAAGAGTTGGTGCTCTTGGCAAGTTTCAGCTTGTAAAATAGAGGTGGTAGCCTCATTTTGAGTTGGTGCTCAAAGATAGATGATGTACAAAACATAAAAGACTGCCTATCATTCGAAGAAGAAGAGGTTTTCTCCCTTTATGGGTTTCCTCGTGAAAATTTGTCTCTGTGTATATCATATGCGTGATTGATGTTTATTATTTATGTTATTKGTATCTTGTATAATCTTGATGTCCACTTGGAGAAGATTGAAAAAATGTTTTAATAGACATAAKATTTTTTAAGCACAGTAACAACTGATTCACACCCCCTCTCAGTTGTCTTAGTAATTTCAACAATTGGTATCAAAGGATGTTCCTTTTATTTAAAGGTAGACCTGTAAGCTTAAACATGACAAGTCATGAAGGGACTTCATCCAATAAGCCTCCTCTGTTTGATGGAAAAAAATTTGCCTTCTTGAAAGTTAGAATGAGAACATACATAATGGCCTTAGGAGCTGATGTTTGGGATGTAGTAGAAACTAGATATATAAATCTTGTTGTGCTAGCTTCTAAATATGATAAGTTAGAATTTAGTTTCAATGAAAAGGCAATGAATGCTATCTTGAATGGACTTGCTAAAGCTGAGTTTGTAAAGGTGATGCATCTTGAATCCGCCAAAGCAATGTGGGATAAACTTATTAGCAGTTATGAAGGAAATGAGAAAGTAAAAGATGCCAAACTTCAAACATATAGATTGAAATTTGAACAACTAAAGATGAATGAGGATGAAACAGTTCGTAAGTATTTTTTAAGAGTTGAAGAGCTTGTGAATGCCATTAAGGGTCTTGGTGAGAAGATTGAAGATGCATTTTTAGTTCAGAAGATTTTAAGATCTCTGCTTGATAGATTTAATCCAAAATTTGTTGCAATAGAAGAATTAAATGATCTTAAAACTTTGTCTATTGATCAACTCCTAGGAACTCTAACTGCATATGAAATGAGAATTAGAAAAGATAAATCCATCACTAGAGAAGCATCTTTTAAAGCATACAAGAATACTGATTTAGAATTAGATGATATTGAGGCAAAATTTGTGAGAAGGTTAAAGAAAGGATCAGAAAAATATCAAGGCAAGTTGCCCTTCAAATGATTTAATTGTGGTAAGATAGGTCATTTTGCATCTAAGTGTCCTCACAAGAAAAAATACCAGAACTCTGATGATGAAAATAAATACAAATTTAAGAAATATAGTAAAAAGAAAAGTTTGTGTGCAAACAATGACGACTCCTCAAAAGACATAGATAGTGATTCATCCTGCGAAGACAAAGTGAATGATTTTATGTTTATGGCTATGGGAGATATTGATGATGAACACACAGGAGGTGAAATGGATGATGAAGAATTTGTGGTGAATATGGAAGGTGAATTAATCAATTCTTTGGAAGAAATTGACAGACTCAGATTTAAGAAGAGAAAACAAAAACAGTTGTTGATGCAGTTTAAAATGAATGGTAAAAACCTGATGAAGACTTTGCCTTACTAAAAGTGGATTTAGAAGAGGCAAATAAAATAGAGGAAATTTTGAAACAATAGTTATCAGAGAAGAAAGCGAGATGTGAAGCCTTAGAAGAAGAGATAGTAAAAACCAGAAAAAAGATGGAGAAGTTTAAGGCATTGTATCACCAAAATTTGTCAAGTATTAAAGCCTCAGAAGGATTAACCTCCATTCTAAATTAGAAAAGCAATCCAAAGTTGAAATCTAGATTGGGTTATGAAGAAGGATCAAGTAGTGATCAGTCAAGTAACACATAATCCATCAAGTATGTCAAATCTAAAATCGTTGACAACAACCACTCTGCAGAAACAGAGAAAGATAATCAACAGCCAAGAAGGAATGAAAGAAAAAGTACCATAATTGAATCTATAGATCAAAGAAATAAAAAAAACACATCTTTTGGTCAAAGAAATCATCAGCGTGGAAGAAATCGACTCGCTCAAAGAAGACAACCATTTTCCATGTACAAAGGATTTTTCTATGGATATTGTTTTTTTTGTTCTAACTTTGGTCACAAAGCTGTAAATTGTTCTTTAAGATTTAGATATGAGCAATCAATATACTCAAGGAATAATTATCTGCCACAACAAAGATTGAGACAACCAAGTAACAAACAACAACAAACTACAAATCATGTGATGGCTGGGAAAAAGATGCAGGTTAAGCATAACAACATTTATAAGCATAACGATTATTATGATCTATTATTCAGTGAACCAGAATATTACACCTGCCATAATTATGGACATAAAGTTGCAGATTGTCGCTTAAGGAACTATAAGCCAGATTTGAATCCTACTACTGAAAATTTCAAGGTTTGGAAGAAGAAAGAAGATGACTAGTGTGGATTAGTGGTATCATCCCAAAGACAAAAGAATCCCTAGTTATTGATAGTGGATGTTCCAAACATATGACTAGAGACAAAAGTAAGTTTCTAACTCTAAGTGAAAGTAAATCATGGAATGTAACTTTTGTAAATGATGCACCAGAAAAAATAAAAGGTAAAGGAATGGTAAGTCTGAGTAATGGCAAAGGGAAAGCTCAAGATGTGTTGTTTGCATATGGTCTGAAACATAATCTGCTTAGTGTCAGTCAAGTCTGTGACCGAGGATGTGAAGTTGTTTTTACTTCTAAAGATTGTATAATAAAATCTGTGAATTCAAGACAACTGATTGAAAAAGGCATAAGAACAGAAAACAATGTGTATGTTTTAAAAGAAGAAAAAGAAGAATGTCACTTAAGCAAGTATGATGAAAGTTGGCTATGGCATAGAAGACTTGGACACCTAAATTTTGATCATATAATCAAACTTAGAACCAATGGGGTGGTAAAATATCTTCCAAATATATCAAATCCGTATGATTATGGGTACAGGAAAAGAAAACTATTTCATGTTGATTATTGATGATTATTCTAGACTAACATGGGTTGCCTTTTTGAAGGAAAAGTCTGAAGAATTCAAAAAATTCAAAGTGTTTAAGGCTCTGACTGAGAATCAAACGGGAAAAATATTGAAGGCAGTAAGGTATGATAGAGGAGGAGGGTTTAGTTCATGGAATTTCAAAGAGTTTTGTGATAAACATGGGATCAAAAGAGAGTATACTATTCCAAGGACTCCACAGCAAAATGGAGTAGTTGAGAGGCAGAATAGATTAGTTCAGCAGATRGCAAGATCAATGATGAATGAAAGGAATATTGCTCATACATATTGGATGGAAGCAATTCATAYAGTTGTACATATTCTTAACAAAGCTCATCTTAGGCCATACAGTGACAAGACTCCTTATGAACTATGGTTTGGAAGACATGCTTCAATCAAGCATTTTAAAGTCTTTGGGAGTAAGTGTTATATCAAGAATAATGATGAAAATATCGGTAAATATGATGACAKGGTTGATGAAGGTATCTTYTTAGGGTATGATACAAATAGTAAAGGATACAGATGTTATAATAAGAGACTACATAAACTGGTTGATTGTATTGACATAAAAGTTGATGAAGAAAAACTGGTACAAGGTGTAAGCAGTGTTGAATCAACCATAAAAGATATAGTTGAAGCTGAAGATGAACAAGTCCAAGGATCAAAAAGAGAAGACTTTGAATCATATGAAGATACAAATACTCATGCAAACTCAACCAAATAGACAGAAACAAAACCACCACTAAGAATTGTTAGAAAGAATCATCCTGAAAATCAGATAATTGGTGGTATGAATAAAAGATTTCAGACAAGAAGGAAATTGATTAAAGACTCAGAACAATCTCAGGTTGCTTTCCTATCTATGATTGAACCTAAAAAATTTGATGAATCCAGCAAGCATGATGATTGGATTAGAGCTATGAATGAAGAGCTTGATCAGATTGAGAACAACAACACTTGGGAGCTTGTTCCTAGACCTGAAGATAAGAATGTAATAGGCTCCAAATGGGTATTCAAGAATAAAATGAATGAAAAAGGACAAATTGTTAGGAATAAAGCCATATTGGTCTGTAAAGGGTATGCACAAGTTGAAGGATAGGATTTTGATGAAATCTTTGCACCAGTGGCAAGATTGGAAGCCAACAGAATGTTTCTTGMATATTCATGTCATAAGAACTTTAAAGTATATCAGATGGATGTTAAGTCATCATTTCTCAATGGAGATCTAGAAGAAGAAGTATATATGGAGMAACCTGAAGGATTTTCACTGACAAATAATCCTGACTATGTCTGCAAGCTGAAGAAGGCTTTATATGAACTGAAACAAGCACCACGAGCTTGGTATTATAGATTGGATAAATTTMTACAAGACAAAGGGTTCAAGAAAGGTATTGTTGACAACAATCTATATATTAAGTCTGAAGGTGAYGATTTATTAGTTGTTTCGGTTTATGTAGATGACATCATTTTTTGTTGTACTAATGACTCTTTTGTTCAGTGGTTTGCTAATTCTATGCAAACAGAGTTTGAGATGTCCATGATAGGAGAGCTGTCATATTTTCTTGGTTTACAAGTAAATCAGAGTTCTATAGGAATATTTATCTCTCAAGAAAAATATTTGAAAGAGATGTTGAAAAAGTTCCAGATGGAAGATTCCTCTCCTGTTAGTACACCTATGGTGGTTGGTTGCAAGCTCAATAAAGATGATATTTCACCTTATGTTGATCAAATAACATATCGAGCAATGATAGGCAGTCTTCTGTACATCATAGCATCCCGTCTTGATATAATGCAAGCTGTTGGAATGGTAGGTCGTTATCAATCTACTCCCAAACAAAGTCATTTAGTAGTTGTCAAAAGGATATTCAAATACTTGAAGGGCACAATGACTTATGGTCTGTGGTATCCTGGAAATATGAATTTTCAGTTAATTACTTATTAAGATGTTGATTGGGCAAATTGTGTGGATGAGAGAAAGAGCACTAGTGGAGGGAATTCTTCCTGGGTGAATTGTTAGTAGCATGGATTAGTAAGAAGCAGGGATCTATTTCCTTATCAACTACAGAGGCATAGTACATTGCTACTACTACTTGTTGCACTCAGATTTTATGGATGATACAAACTCTTGAATATTTGAAGGTAACTTATATTGATCCCATCCCACTTCACTGTGATAACACTAGTGCCATTAGTGTCTCCAAGAATCATGTACTTCATTCAAATACTAAGCATATACCAATAAAATACCATTTTCTCAGAGAACAAGTTACAAACAAAGTTGTTCAGTTGAATTATATTCCTTCCACAAAACATATAGTTGATATCTTTACTAAACCATCAGTAGTGAAATCATTCGAATATCTTCGTCAGAAGTTGGGGGTCATATATTCTTTCGTCTAATCTGTTCACTTTGTCAGGGGGAGTAATTATTGAATATCTGTCATATTTTTGGTAAGTATTGTAACAGCTCAGGGGGGGCATATTTTCTTTGACATTGATGTCAAAGGGGGAAAAAAATTGTGGTTAGTTGTCTGGATGCTACAGCAAATTAGTGCGGTCTAGATGCTACAACAAATCAATGCAGTCTGGATGCTACAACAAATTAGTGCAGTGCAGGTGTGGTTATTTTTTGGATGCTACAACAAATCAGTGCAGTCTGGATGCTACAACAAATCAGTGCAGGTACAACCTTTCAGGGTTTCCATCAATGTCAAAGGGGGTATTGTTGGCATATCTTTCAGGAAAAGAGTGTGCTTGTCATTGATGGCAAGAACAACAGTGATGACACTCAGAAAATTGATGGCAAGAACAACAGCAAGGAGAACAACAGGGAGGACACTCAAAAGAGTGTAGAGGAGGAGATTAGACCTCAGCCGTCGGATCAGAGCATGAAGGATGAGCAGTCGTTGGATTCAAAGGACATGTGGCAAGAGAGAAACATTTCACTGACTCGCGAACTGGAGAAGTCAAAGGTGAGAATTGTAGGAACTTGCGATATGCGAAATAGCGAAATTATCTGAGTCATTGGATCCAGAGAACACGTGGTGAGATATCAGCATTTCACTGACTCGTGAGCTGGAGAAGTCAAAGGTGAGAGTTGTAGAAACTTGCAATATGTGAAGTCATGAAATGATCTGGGTTGTCATATCACTGAGGATCTGGACCATTGATCTGATATGAAGTCCGAGTTCGTGAAGAGGAGATCTTGACCTTTGGATCGAGGAATAAACTGGGTCATTAGATCCAGGAGAAGAACATGTACCATGATAGGAGATCCACGTCACCAAGGACAGTTGCATAGCATGTCAGCAAGGACCACGTCAGTCAGGAACTCGCGAAATCCTAAAATGTAGAAGGTGATCACGATCGTTGAGTCATGGGAAATCTCAGACCGTTGATCTGAGGTTATGGAAGTCAGGAGTTATGGAATCAGAAGAATGGAGGTGCTCTAACCTCCGACATCACAAGTCGCGAAGTCACGAAATGCTCAAATGCTTGGCCCATGGTCATATTCATGGTAACATCGGTGAAGGGGCTATCATGTTGCTAAGCTCCACCTCGGAGTTTCGAGGCAACTCATAACATAAATTCCTGATATGCGAAATCGTGACTCACCCCTCTTTCTTGGCCCCTAGTCATAGCTAGTGGTCACATTAGCAGAAGAGAAGGGAAGGAGATAATGTTGCTAGGCTCCACTTCAAAGTTTCGTGAGTTGGGAAAATCGAGGTGACTCATAGTTGATCACCCGAAACGTGAAATTGCGAAACAACTTTTGTTTGGCGTATGGTCACAACGAGTGGGCATGTGGGGAGAAACATGCACGGTGCTAGTTCGCGCAGGTAAAGTTTGCGAGGAACATATTTGATAAATCAACAAGTCTCTATGTGTTTAATCCAACGGAGTTGATTATCTCGGTAATCTGATCGAAGGGTTGTTGTTGTACTTCACAAAGTATTGATCAATTACGATTCAGTTAGCAGAACTAAATCATAGTTCTTGGATTATTGGAGATTTGGTTGCTTGGAAGTTTCTCTTGGTGATGCGAGGTGTAACAAAATTGATGCACTTGTATAAAAGAAAAAAGTCGTGACTGAGTTAGGTTGGTTGTTCTCATTGGAATAATGAGTTGAACTGGGAGAAAGGAAAATCACAGTATGCACAGTGTGAGATCAAACTCAGAGATGAGAAACAGAAGCTGAACAAAACAGAAAAGGTGAAGAGAGCAGAATGTACACATACCAAAGAGAATGAGAGGAACAGAGAAATAATAGATAGAAAGAGACAGCAAGTCAAGCCAAGTATGAACAGAACAGAAAAATAGTGAAGCAGAGAAGAATTGCAGAACAAAGAAGAATTGGTAAGAATTGATATATCTGAATTGTTGTTTATTCAATCATTTATTTATAATCAGGGAGGTAGGGAGGTGTTAGGGAGGAGTGTAGTCCTCTATTATTCAAGTTGGTGTAATACTGGAAGTTGTAGCTAGAAAACAGGGTGACAGGGTGGTGCTAGGGAAAACACAGATTTTTCTGTATGCAAGTTGGTGCCTGTATAAGTGGAAGTAGGTGCTTCCATCCAGTTGGTGCTAGAACACTCAGGGAGTTGGTGCTTCCTTCTAGTGGGTGCTAGAGAAACCAGAGAGTTGGTGCTCTCAGCAAGTTGCAGCTTGTAAAACATAGGTGGTAGCCTCATTTTGAGTTGGTGCTCAAAGATAGATGATGTACAGAACATAAAATATTTCCTATCATTCGAAGAAGAAGAAGAGGTTTTCTTCCTTTATGGGTTTCCTCGTGAAAATGTGTCTATGTGTATATCATATGTGTGATTGATGTTTATTATTTATGTTATCCATATCTTGTATAATCTTGATGGCCACTTGGAGAAGATTGAAAAAATGTTTTAATAGACATAAGATTGTTTAAGCACAATAACAACTAATTCACCCCCTCTCTTAGTTGTCTTAGTAATTTCAACACTACAATCCACAGTGATCTGTCTTTAATTCAAATTTTCATCCAATCATATAATGTCTCCATACTCTCAAGGCATATGCAATTGCTAATAACTCCAAGTCATGCATTGCATAGTTCTCCTCATGCTTTCTCAATTTCCTTGAAATGTAAGCGATCACTCGACCGTTTTACATCAAAATTCTGCATAAACCTTCCTTGGATGCGTCTGTGCATACCAATAATTCTTTGTCCATCTTGGGTAACTTTAGTATTGGTGTTGTCGTTAACAAATCTTTAAGTTTTTGAAATCCTTTCGCGCATTTCTTTATCCAAACAAACTTCTTGTTTTTTTTTTCCAATTTTGTGATCGGATTTTCTATCTTCGAAAAACCTTCGACAAACCGTCGGTAATATCCTGCTAAACCCATAAATCTATGTACTTATTTTACATTAGTCAATGTTGTCTATTCCATTATAGCCTCTACTTTCGTTGGATCGACAACAATACCTTGACCAGATATGATATGTCCTAAGTAATAAATCTTTGATTGGTAAAAAGAACATTTCAATAGCTTTCCATACAATTTGTTTTCTCTTAGACATCGTAGAACCAATCTCAGGTGTTTTTCATGTTCTTTTTTCATCCTGGAATAAATCAGTATGTCATCAATAAATACTTGAACAAACTTTTCCAAGTATTCATGGAACACCCCATTCATCAAACTCATGAATACCCCTAGGTCACTTGTCAATCCAAACGGTAAAATTGTAAACTCATAGTGTTTGAACCTCATCTTAAACGTTGTCTTAGGGATATCTTCCTCCTTGATCTGTAATTTATTATATCCAGATCTCAAGTCAATCTTCAAAAACATCGTCGCAAATTTCATATGATCAAACAAATCGTCAATCCTTGGTAAAGGATATTGGTTCTTGATCGTAGCTTTGTTCAATTGATGGTAGTCAATACAAAGCCTCCATGACCCATCCTTCTTTATAAAAAAAATTATTGGCGCACCCCACGATGATATGCTTGGACGTATAAGTCCTAAATCCAACAACTCCTTAAATTTCATTTTCAACTCCTACAATTCCGGTGTTGACATCCGGTAAGGCATTCTCACTATTGATTCGGTTCCATGTTTCAAGTCTATTGTAAACTCCAACTCTCTCTCGAGTGGTAAACCTGGCAAATCTTCTAGAAATACATCCACAAACTCTTGTACTACAAGAAGGTTTTCTAATCCTTTTGCCTCACCCTTTTCATTTAGCGCTAATATTGCATAAATCTTGCATCCTTTGCACATACTCTTTTGCAATTGTAGGGAAGAAATAAACATGAAATACACCCCTTGCTTTCTTCCTACAATTACCCTATTATGTCCCAAATCATTCGTCAAACTTAACCGTTTTGTCTTACAGTTAAGTATCACATCATGCGATTCTAGCCAGTCCATGTCTATCACTATGTCATAAGATCCCAAGATCGTGACGTATAGGTTGGCCTTCATTACAAAATCTCCAAGATAATGCTATAGTCTGTAACCTTTCCTCCAAATTTCTATTTGGCACCTAATKTCATTTCTATKTATTTGAACTCGTCCTGCTCGACTACATTTACCTTAATTCTCTTTAGCGTTGCACTAGAAATAAAGCTCTTTGTAGCACATGGATCTATCAAAATACTAAAAGTTTGATCGGATATCATACCTGACGTCTAGAGAACAGTGGAAAGGTGCTTATCCTGGTGGTTATTCATTGTTGCATGTATTATATGGGTCTTGCCCAAATCTCCAACTGTAGTGGGTCCTGATGATCCGACCGCCTTGGCCTTCTCATTCATAAAATCTCATTGGTAATGTGGCTCCCCACATGTCCAACAACCAGTATTTGATCCAGTGCTCCTGGTCCCTGAAGTAGAAGTTGTTGGCCTAGCAGTCTGTGATCCTGGTCTATTCTATTGAACATGCCCAAAATGTTGTTGTTGTTGCGGACGAAGTTGATGTTGTTGTGGATGATGTTGTTGTTGTGATTGTGGTCCTATGTAAGGAGTCTTATGCTAAGGAGAATGTCATTTCGGCATCGAGAACATAGGCCCTTTGGGCGTATCTTGGTGCCCATAAGTCTTTCTTTCTGGTGTCTGGTGCTAATGCTCTCCTGATGTCGTATGTCTAATCGGGGTAGAAGGATTCCTTCCCTGACCCCCACTGTTCAGTTCTTCCTCAACTATGAGGGCCTTTTGAACTACATCATGCAACATCTGAGGCATTAATATCCTCACCTTCGCACGAATGTTGAAGTTAAGGCCGAACACAAACTTGGTGACCTTTAACTTCTCTATGTTTAGATGTGAATCATACCTAAGTAGCTTCATGAACCTAGCCTCAAACTCCGGCACTGTATGACCACCCTCTCGTAAAGAGTTGAAATCATTAAGTTGGTGCTCAATGAATTCCTCGGACAAATACCTCTCTCGGAACCGTTCCTCAAACAACTCCCATGACACATCTTCGATGACCATGTTTAGTTGGGGTAGAAGTGTCTTCCACCAAAGTAGAGAACTCCCTTTCAGTTGGAAGACGACCATGTAGAATTTCATGTTGGAGGTATAATCACAAAGTGTGAAGCACGTCACCATGTTCTCCAACCATTCCTCGATGACTAAGACATATGTGGCACCCCAGAACTCGGGAAACTTCACTTTCTTGAGTTCTATGTGTATGTTGCTACTACCAGTCAGAGCATGTTGTGAACCCTCATTGGGAACAGATGCTATGCCCTCATCTCGATCAAAACGATTGATCAACGCCTCTGACATCCTCTAGAAGGATCTCATCATACCTACCACATCTCCTGCAACAACCTTCTCCTACTCAGTAGTTTGCTCATCTCATTAAGGGTTATATCCCTCTTGCATGGATACAACCAGAGGAGGCACACCTCTTCCTCCACCACCACAAAGTCTACTTCCCCTGCATCCTCTAACCATGATTACCTGCATGGACAATTTCAAAATTAATTGGTGATACATCTTTAGTCATTTAATTTAACACATTGGAAGGCRTAATGGTCCAATCTCGCAGGGCTGAACTCGCTCTGATACCATATGTAATGAACCCTCCATTAAGACAAATTCCAGTAAATACAATGATGGTAAATTTATTTATTTATTAAACCATCAATTAGAACAAGTGTCATGCAGTAATAACACATGTCAATATTACAAATTTATTTTTATTTGCAACACTGCAATTCAAGAACCAATTACAACATCATGATACTAATAGATCAATCATACATATCAAGATAACAAAAATATCTATCTGTCCAACCTACCCTGCAAAGTTAGGACCTCCAAGACACATAATCAACGCTCAAGTCTAGAATTCATCTAATTTATCTTGACCATTTAAGGTCAGGACTGGCGACTGTTCTGAGGAACATGGAAGTATATATTCCCATATCCAACTCTAATCTAGACTTATAACTAAAATAGTAGAGCACGTAATCAAAACACCATTTTAATCATTCAATTACTCATTATACTAGACAAAGTTTTCCTTTCCTTTAAGATTACAAAATAATAATAATTCATCATTTGGATAATATGTCTTATCTTTATGAATTCCATCATAGAATTATGTAGATAATATACCCTTTTTTTTTTTAATTCCATCATATAACTATAATTCACCATATAACAAAATCTTTTACCTTTAAGAATACAGGAATCAATCATTTTCAATATCTATACAATATACCATCTCCGATAACAATACAAATCCATTGTAGTTCACTATCTAGACAAAAATCCCTACTCCCTAAGAATACCACATMTAATTTATATTYRATATTTAACMATTAACTTCCCTTAACAAAAGAGTACCCAARCAATTATTTTCTTTCTAGACAAACKTTCCACAAAATTTACATGGATAAACTATAATAATCAATAATCAACCTAACTTCRATCTAAAATTGGGAGTGTAAATCTTACCCGTTAATGTGATTGTTAGCTCAACTTTATTTACATATCAAAACTTTTCAAGGATTCTTTGAATCTAAGTAAAGAGTTAACCTACTATAATTGTAGAGATCTAATAATCATTAACATAATTTCATTAGGACTTCGCGGTGGAGTTAATAAATACAACCAATAAGTATGATAACATTCATATATTACCAAGATACTTGTTAGCAATGAGATGACAATGGGGTAAGTCGAGAATTTGTAGACAAGTCGAGCTTGGAAAAATGGTAACAAGGACGACCATTCCAACATTCATGCACTATAATCCTCAATCCACACAAGGAAATGATAATACCCACGTTAGCTTCAAGACTAGAACCACTTAAACATACACTATGGAATTGACATTTGGTCATAAATTAAAAACCAATTAACAACTACAATACAAACTAATGTTGATAACAATTTTAATACCATCATTAAGTACTTAACACAAAACAAAACAAAATTCGCTATGGAAAACAACCGACATTGGTACACAGCGAAATATACACTCCTCCTCTCTCGACTCGTATCGTTACACCACCAAACATTAGGTCATCGATAATCGACAAGTGGGTAACGCTACATACCCATTTTAAATCCAAATTGGAAGTGGACAAGGTGTTTACTGATGATGGTAGAAAGTTTAGACCAAGGGTGAATTCATTCTTATGGACTTTGGAAGGGAAGAGAAAYAGAGGTTGGGCTTACTCCCTGTTACCACTAAGTACTGATGGTTGCGATAAATAAACAGAGAGGACTATATTTCCTCAAGATTCTAGATCTAAAGGTATAGAATCGGATTTTCACACTAACAAAACTCAAACTTAGAAGTGTAGTTAATAAGAACATCCAAATATTTTCTTTTAGTTCCAGATTGAAAATAAATTCGTAGTGACCTTCACGAAGGTCAACTTAAGAATGCAATGATTCCATTACGTAGCGACCCAACACGTTCCAAAATCTGGATTGAAATATAACTTGAACACGGCCCAAGAAAAGATAAAATTCAGACTCTAGAAATTAAATGGGAAGTAGACATACGAATTGGTCAAGTCTGGATCTACATCTAAAATGCAGTGACCATATGAAATGGTCTAATCCGGGACTATGGCTTAAATGGAAACGAAACTCTCAATTCTAAAGTCTGGCCTGTAAATTAAAAGTGCGATGATCTTATAGATTTTAAATTTCGGGTCTGTAGTTTGGAAAGGAAGCGACCCTTCACTTATCAAATCGGGTTTGTAGTTTGGAAAGGCATCGACCCTTCACTTATCAAATCAGGTCTATATATTAGGATATTAGTGATTTAAGAAATTATGTGTTACTAAAAGACAATTAAATTTAAAAGACCATGTGAGTTCTAGTTTCGGATTAGAAAGGAAAAATAAATCATAAATACCCAATGAATTTCCAATCATATTTTTAATGCGAATTACCAAGATCTTATGAGATCCTGAGGTCAGATTACATGTAAAGTTTTTACAAGGACCCACTAAAACCATAATCCAGAGTTTGCAAA
>JASDQU011176162.1:9609-23310 GCA_032191745.1 Picea mariana
TAGGTTTCCCTCTTGCATGAATTCATAATCTGAAAACTGTTATGATTTCTTTTATGTCTTGTTTGTCCTGTAATTAACTTCAGGAAGCATCATAGCTGATCCTTTGCGAGAAGCTTAAGGACTAATTGGTGTGAATTTCTTCCTCCAACCAGCTTAAGGAGTCATCATACGCAGGGCAGATTTGGAGCGTTTCTAGGTTTGTTTGTCAATTATTTGCTTAGTATATTAGCTAGTAATTGAGTTAATTAATATATTAGATCGTCTAATTTCAGTTAACTTGATTTCTTATTCATAAATCATAAAATTAAAAAGAGTTATCCTTCGCTGTTTTAGGACAGCAAGCACATCAGTTTCACAGGTTTTATTCAAATCTGTAGATTGTAGATAATGCACATTTGTGAATAAATTGTAATTAATTAAATAATTAGGCAGTTGATTTGAGTTATTATAATCATAGTTAGTATCTTGTAAATATATTATAGTTAGTAGTTTATAGTTATATTAGTATAGTTAGTTTGAGTTTGCTTTATTAGTTTCTAGTTTCCTTAGTTTAGATTATTTAGCTCAGATCACTTTCTCTTTGGTTTCCTTACGAGACCTCAGAGTGGCCAACGGAGCCATTAAAATCGTCAGGGTGGTCCATTCCAAACGGCTTGGGTTATTTAGACAACCCCGGACCGGTTCCACTCTCCTAGTTGACAGACGGTCAATTTCGCCCGTCAACAGGCTGAAACTTGCATTTTCTCTCTCCTTTGATAAAACTGTGTATACATGCAGAAAGTAGTTAACTTAGAATATGGCGATCTCTGCGTGCTTATGAAAAATGTTTTTATTATAATAAAATGAGACTCCTGTATATATTTGAAAATTCTGTACTCTTCAAAATAAGTCTGTCAAATCGCAATTAGAAACAAATTTATTGCGTAAAATCCGATCTTATTTATTCGTGGATTCACCCTAATTCTTCATTAATGTCATCAATGTTTCGCGGTTTGACAGTAAGTCGGGGTATGGAGAGAAATTAGCTACCTCGGAAAATGTGCGAACCTCAATGCGCGGGACATATCTCGCATTATTTTAAATTTTCAAAACTTATCAATGTTAATAATTTTCTCGCCATTCGCTGCATCGTGAATTTCCTTTTAACATTTTGAATATTCAACTTGCGAGACTGCGAGGGCCGATGTTGGTTTAATTAATAGTAATCGAAATTTGGAGCATCATTAATTTCATAATCATTTTATTCACCATATCGTGACTCGGGACTTCGAAGACAAGTTTCTGGGAGGTTAGTATGCCGAGTCGCGAAACTACAAGATGGCGATAATTAAGACTAAATTAGGGGGAAGAAAAACTTAGATTAGACAATTACTTAATCGCGCTATAATTACGTCGTGACTTCGTGAGTCGGGGTTTTAAACGCTGTAACTTTCTAAAAGATAGTGTCGAGTGGCGAAACGCCGAGAATAGATTTAACCATAGTTATCCCTTTTGCCTCTAATCCTTGACCAGGGTTAGCCTGAAAGAACCTGATGTTCTCGGCTCTCGGAGCTGTCAACATAAAAATTTGAACTTGGTGAACGTCGAGACGTGAAACCCCGACGACGTCTAATTACTGAGTTAAAATATTTGACCCTAGTTAATATCTTAAGTAAAAACTTAAAATAAGTTCGCAATTTCGCGACTTGGGACATGCGAACTCAAAGGTTAAAGTATCCGACTTGCGAGATCCCAAAATAAAACAAAAGTACGAACAAGTTTACAAAAGTGGATTTGTTTTGAGGGTAGAAAAAGCATCGTTGTTTATTCGACAAGGTTGCAGAGTTTTCAAAGCTTTGGGGAGGGAAAAATCAAAAGGCCATCTTTCGATTTCAAGTATCAAAAATTGAAAAATGTGAAGGGTAAAAATAAAACAAGGGCGGCTCCAACATAGGCTCCAACTAGGGATCCCGCCTTCCTATGAGGTGGGAAGAACAGTAGACCACGTGCCAATATTGGGTAAATGGAGTCAAAATCTCAAACATGCGGAGTGGTGCACATGGTCGCCTTCAAGTTTTGAAAGGCTAGATTAGCTGCGGGAGTCCAAGTGAAAAAATTCTTTTTAAGGAGAGCAGTGAGAGGTGCCATAATATTTCCATAATTCTTAACAAACTTGCGATAATGTTCTATTAAACTCAGAAATCAATGCAAGATTTTGAGAGTCTTTGGGCGAGTCCAATCCTCCATAGATTCAATATTTTTAGGATCCATCCTCACACCTATCTTGCCAACAATATGACCCAATTACTCGACTTTCAAGGTGCCAAAAGCACATTTATATTGTTTGAGGAAACATTGGTGTTGAGAGAGTAGATGTAGAAATCGATCTACATGAGCAAGATGGGTTGTCCAGGTTTTTCAATAGATGAGGATATCATCAAAGAAAACTAAGACAAAATGACGGAGAAAAGGATGGAAGACATGATTCATGAGGATTTGGAAAGTGGAGGGAACATTACGCAAGCCAAAGGGCATGACCAAAAAATCATAGTGGCCCTCATGCGTTCAAAATGCAGTCTAGGGAATTTCTTTCTCATTCATACATATCTGGTGGTAGTTAGAACAAAGATCAAATTTATTAAAGAACTGGGGACCACTCAATTCATCCAAGAGGACATCAATGATAGGAATGCGAATTTTTTCTTTGATGGTGATTTTTTTTAGGGCGCGGAAGTCAGGATACATGGACTAAGAGCATTATTTCTTAAGGACCATGACCATAGGGGAAGAGTAGGGGCTTGTACTAGGACGAATAGCACCTACGGTGAGCTATTCTTTAACAATTTTCTCATTTTCATTTTTTTGGGAAAAGGGATGACAATAGAGATGAACATTGGTAGGAAGGATTCCGAGGACAAGGGGAATGGAATGATCATGAACACCATGGGAAGGAGGAAGTCCCTGGAAAAAAAATTGATGTTTGAAGAGGATGGATTGGAGGTCCTATGACACAAAGGGTGTCTTAGTGGCATGAATGGCATGGAGTTGTGCAATAATTCCAGAATGACCTTTTTTTAGGATCGTTTCCATGCGATGGGAATTGATAATCTATGGTGAAATGAAATTGATGCCTTGGAAATTATATTGTTGGCCCTCCTGGTTGAATTGCATGGTTAACTCCTTAAAATCCATGAGAATGGGACCCAAAGTCCCAAGCCATTCTGCACCCAATACAATGTCACAACCGCCCATGTCAATAGAAAACATATGAGATTTCATGTGGTACTTACCAATTTGGAAATGCACATTTTCACAACGCTGTTGAGTCTCTATTTTGACATGTATAATGCCCTATATTAACTTGTATACACACCTTTTTGCCTATGTTATAAGACCATAATTGACTGTTTACTCCCAAACACATACCTAATGACCTAGTTAATGTTCACAAGAGGTAATTGATGATTTAAAGCATGTTTTGTTTAAATTTCTTGAATTAATTCGATTAAAGTGTTCTATATTGTATAATCCTAATAGTTTGACTCATGAGAATCTTATTTCAGTATCTCATCATTTTGGTACTACATGTAATTGTGCAATCCAGTACCAGCTTCTGTGTATTTCGGTACTAAACAACTACCTACAGGATTTCGGTACTAGATTTTCTACTCAATTTCCGGGCAGATGACGATGAATCTCCAAATTTAGGGACATGGGTTTTGTCCATACATGTGTTTTCATGTATACATGTGTTCCAGAATCTCCATATATCACACATGTGGACATCCATATCAAGGGGAATGATTCAACCTAAAATCATTAAATATTTCTAAACTGTCATATTGCACCTTGATTTTCGTACAGATGGAAGAATATATTATGAAACAATCCAATGGGGTTTTAGAAACAATATCCAGCTACAAAAACCAGAAATAGTTTCTCACGATTCATAAAATATAGACAGATATCGAAGGATCCTTAACTCGAATTTGTAATATTTCATGAAAAACCCAGATTTTGTGCATAAACAGTTGAACGAATTCTGATTTGGGGGATTTGTTCTGATCTATCCCCATTGAATTTCCTTGTCTAAATATGAAGGAAGGAGTACTGAGAGAAGAGGAATTACTATGATGTAATATTGGTTCTTGGGAGAGCTTGAATATATTGTTATGCTGAGAAACTGAGTTTTGAATTGCTGTATACCTGTCAATTGAAGGAATATGAAGTCTAGCCTTTGAAATTCCTGTATATGATTAAAGTATGTTTTCTGTAATATCCTAGAGATACCTGGTTGGTATGGCAAGGGCCCACCGCCCCAACCAAGGTAAATCTCCTTGTATTTGTTTATGTGTGTGTGGGTAGATGTTCATGATTATTAGATAGGAAATTATGATTTTCTGAGTTTAGAAGCTTTAATATTTGTGTTGTATGAAGTAAGTGCAGGAAAAACCAGGCTCCATCTCTCACCTACATGCACCAAGAATGGAGTGTCTTGTTTAATGTTGCCAGTGTAGGGACAGATTTTCTTCAAGAATTGATTAAGTTATGAGTGATTGCCTTTTTACTGTGTGCAGAAAGTTGATTACAGTTTACTGTTGAAATTAGTTTCTACAGGGGATAAATTCATAGCCTATATCTATCTTTCATGAGCCTATAATGAGCATATCCATCCCCTAAACAAGAATTCTGAATTAAACATTTGTTGATCAGTTTTTCTTTCTGAATTTTGAATTGTATGTGTGGAGTGTTATTTTAAAGGTGTGAAACAGAGTATTTTGTTATTGAATGTTTCTTCTTTATGCTATACTCATCATACATAGGAACCTATCTGGTATCAAAAAATATAGTGCATCAACTCTACTGATTACGAATTCCGGTTGATAATTTATGTTTGGTAATACATTATGCAAATAATTGCACCAACAGTTTGGCACCATTGTCGAGGAATTGTAAATGGTAATATGTAGTCTTTGAATTAGATTTCGGATTGGTTTTATGGATGACCTAAGGGTGGAGAGAAGACAGTAAGACGTGTAGGAAGATCCCATGCATCCACTTTAGTGGGGTTGCTCCAAATTTAGGTTGTCCTCTTCCTTTAATGCATAAGTGTTTTTCATTTAATGCAAGTATGTTTTTATTTATGCAAATTTATTTTTATTTATGATGATATAACTTGTGCGAACAGATAACCTGGTGATAGCAGGGTCCCAGTAATGTAAGGAGTTCAAGTTCGGTGTGTTATATTTTTTCAAATAGTTTTAAAATTCATATCTTTAAGATAAATCATTTTTGGGGTGCTATAAGAACCCCCGAGTACTAAAGTTGTGTTGCAAGGCAGGGATCATCAACCAGATAGAGTAATTCAAGGATGATCAAGATCTTGAAGAATGTCCCTCCAAGTAATTTCTCACATTCTAGTAGTAACTGGGATATTTGCCTCTCAAGAAGAGTATATCTTGACAGCATTCAAGAATTTAGTTGTCTCTCCACAAGAAGATTTAGAAGTCCCTTCGGATTCTTATTGTCAATTTGTTGAGAAGACTCAAGAATCATGGATAGAATGCAATGGAGAGAAACCATTGGAACCTGAGATTGATTTCCTAGCATGCCTCTCAGCAGATCATGCATGTACCCCAGAGACCAAACAACTTGAAGAAGATACTCTGTGTGGCATGGAAAAGGAAGACATGATGTGTGACCTAAACAAAGAAGAGAAACAAGAATATAGTGATTCTATTGAGATATGGTTTCAATTAGTTATTAGGTCACATCACTCTTTTATTTTTCATTATTTCTTGATCTCATCATCAAAGCAGCTATCCCTTCATACTCTGGTATGCATTAAAGTTTATATTTTAAACCCAAGTATGGATATATTTCTAACCCTGTTGCGCACATGGCTTCACTGGAAGTATTCCTATACTTGAAGGACATTTTCTCTTATTCAATTAGAGTAGGATAGGTAAATAAATAAATAAATGTTGCAATGCAACCTATCTTTCATACTTTTCATAAATGGGAATGTCAAAAGCTAATAAGAAGTCGGTTTAAGTTCTTTCATTCCTATAGTAGATTTGTTTCTAAAAGTTATGATAATTTTGTTTGGAATATTATGAGAAGGGAATCTCTTCATCCTCCAAATGTTGACATAATACTGGAAGGGTTTCAAAAATAGAGAAGGAATCCTTGTCAACGGAAGATAACATTTAAGGGAGTTCTTCACGACCTATTTCTTCAAATTTCTTCTTTTTCCTTAAGTTGTTAAAAATGATGCATTCGTGCTTTATCATTACCTATATATTTTAAGACCAAAATTTCACAAGGATGATCAAATCAGTGATGTTTTTAATAGAAGTTGAAAATGAATGCTAATTTCAAACTATTTTGTTCATAGCTAATAATTCAACTTTTGACATTTTCCCTAAATTTTATGTTTGTAAGTATGAATAAGAATCTAGTTTTAATTAGTGTTATTGGTTTGTTTTTAGTAGATGTTGGGAACCCTTTGAGTAGCCCTTTTTTAGTATCTCACATTGTTCACATGAGGCCATGCAAAACCTCAAGCATGGGGGAGTGGTTGTTGAGACAGTAGTAGTTAGGATTATTATTTTTGTAATAAAAAGGAAGTGCCAACAAGAGAAGTGATCAACCTGGTTCCAAAAGAGGAGGGTTCTAAATCTTAACATATGGTCATCCAATTACAGAATACCCTCTTCTCACAGATCGTGGAGCCTAGTCACCAAATTATTTTTCATTATTCTGATGCAAACCCAGAGTTCCTACATCTACTGTTGGTATTTGTTCCATCTACATGGTTTTTTAGTTGAATCAGATCACAGGTCCTCTTCCAGAACACCAAAAAACACCAGCTACTTCTACAAGGTGCAGCCTACGAAATTTTCAGAAGCACTACCACTAGGTGATCCAGTACTGGTAATAAGGTGACTAGTAGCTCTAATCATATTTTCAAGTTGCTGCTCAATTTTAGTACTAGGATATACAGATTCAACATTTTTTCATTCTATTAAAGAAATTATACTAATTATGCATTAAACATATGGTTACTCTCGAATCATGACATACCCCCTACCACAAACTTCTGTAAAATCCTCGTCTACATTTCTGTATAAATAAAAAATCCCTATTTATTAAAATGTTGAGAGTACGAGGTCATGAGAACCCTAATAGGATTAACTAGAGGGACCTCATAGTCATTATCTGAGATGTTCCATTAGACATTGAATAACTGAGATCTAATTTGAATGTGGATGATGTCAGCCTTGGGATAATTGCAAACAATTAATTATGTTCCTAATAACTCTAAAACACTCTCGTACCTCCTACCTTCCTTATAATCTAAAAACTGTCAATGAACGGTATACATCATTCTAAATCTTTTGAGTAATATAATAAAAAGGAAGTATCAGGAAGTACAAGTAAACCCACCGGGGTACTGAACAGGCCTGCTGGCAGTGGGTCCATGCTTGTATGGTACTAAGGTAAACCCGTCGGGGTACTAAACAGGCTTGCTGGTAGCGAGGCTATGCTAGGTAAAGGGAGTTGAAAAAACATAAAGTGGCACACCTAAAACTGAACAAAAACCCTTGGGTCTCATTCTAAAGCAATCACTATCAAATCAAGGCTAGGCAATGACCTTTATATCTCTTAGATGATGTTCTTAAGAACCTTCGAGTATCCACTTTAGAGTTATATATTTAAAATAAATAGGTTTGCATGAGAAGTGGGATGCTCAATATGTGTAATTCACCTTACCTAAACAAGAAGAGCTTCATTTCTAAAAACTTCGATCAGAAATGAGTAAATCATCCTGGGATGTATTCCTTTATGTGTTCCTCTCTTCAAATGATATCTAAACTATGCTTATAGCACTTTTGTT
The DNA here is from genome assembly GCA_032191745.1 of Picea mariana. Classification (NCBI taxonomy): domain Eukaryota; kingdom Viridiplantae; phylum Streptophyta; class Pinopsida; order Pinales; family Pinaceae; genus Picea; species Picea mariana. The sequence goes on from JASDQU011176162.1 coordinate 17,489, forward strand.
TTAAAGGTAATCTAGCCAGGGGGGGGGATTATTAGTCAAATTCATTTTGAAAACTCTTGGCCACTATCCTATAATCATATTAGATTCATATCTAGGCCATTCTCTTAACTATGATCGAAAATAGAATGGATAAGACTTAACGTCAAATCACTAGCAGATCTAATCTATTACTCATGACTCCCCTTTTCCATCATAACAACTTTTCCATGGGTAAGAATGTGAATCATAGGCCAGGAAGTTTATACGTATAACAAGAACTTAAGGAGATGAAGAAAGGTGGAACTTTAGGGAATGCTTGATTGAATGAGGAGTATCATCAATTTTGAAATTTTGAGGATCATTGTTGCATGAGGACATGCAATGACTTAAGCATGGGGGAATGCTGAGTCTCTATTTTGACATGTATAATTCCATATCTTACCTTGTATCCAAGCCTTTTTGCCTATGTTATAAGACCATCCTTGACTGTTTACTCCCAAACACATACCTAATGACCTAGTTCATGTTCACAAGAGGTAATTGATGATTTAAAGCATGTTTTGTTTAACTTTCTTGAATTAATTCGATTAAAGTGTTATATCTTGTATAATCCTAATAGTTTGACTCATGAGAATATTATTCCGGTATCTCAGCATTCTGGTACTACAAGTCATCATGCAATCCGATACCATGTTGTGTGTATTCCGGTGCTGAACAACTACCTACAGGATTCTGGTACCAACATTCTGGTACTAGAGTTTCTCCTTGATTTTCGGGCAGATGATGATGAATCTCCAAATTTAGGGACATCATTTTTTTCCAAACATGTGTTTTCATGCCAACACATGTTCTATAATATCCATATATCACACGTGTGGACCTACATCTAAGGGGGAACAATTCAGCCTAAAATCATTAAATATTTCTAAACCGTCATATTGCACCTTGATTTTCGTGCAGATGGAAGAATATATTATGAAAAAATCCAATGGGGTTTTAGAAATGATATCCAGCTACAAAACCCATAAATAGGTTCTCACGATTCATAAAATATAGACAGATATCAAAGGATCCTTAACTCAAATTTGTAATATTTGGTGAAAAACCCAAATTTTGTGCATAAACAGTTGAACGAATTCTGAGTTGGGGGATTTTCTTTTATCTATCCCCATTGAATTTCCTTGTATAAATATGAAGGAAGGAGTACTGAGAGAGGAGGAATTACTATGATGTAATATTGGTTCTTAGGAGAGCTTGAATATATTATTGTTATGCTGAGAAACTGAGTTTTGAATTACCGTATACCTGTCAATTGAAGGAATATGAAGTCCATCCTTTGAAATTCCTGGATGTGATTAAAGTGTGTGTTCTGTAATCTCCTAAAGCTACCTGGTTGGTACGGCAAGGGCCCACCTCCCCAACCAAGGTAAGTCTCCTTGTATTTGTTTATGTGTGCGTGGGTAGATGTTCATGATTGTTAGATAAGCAATTATGATTTTATGAGTGTAGAAGCTTTAATATTTGTGTTGTATGAAGTAAGTGCAATAACAACCAGACTCCATCTCTCACCTACATGCACCAAGAATGGATTGTCTTGTGTAATGTTACCTGTGTAGGGACAAATTTTCTTCCAGAATTGATTAAATTATGAGTGATTGCCCTTTTACTATGTGTAGAAAGTTGATTACAATTTACTGTTGAAATTAGTTGCTACAGGGGATAAAGTCATAGCCCGTATCTATCTTTCATGAGCCTATAATGAGCGTATCCATCCCCTGAGCAAGAATTCTGAATTAAACACATATTGATCAGTTTTTCTTTCTGAATTTTGAAGTGTATGTGTGGAGTGTTATTTGAAAGGTGTGAAACAGAGTATTTTGTTATTGAATGTTTCTTCTTTATGCTATACTCATCAGACATAGGAACCTATCTGCTATCGACACATATAGTGCATCAACTCTATTGATTACGAATCCCAATTGATAATTTATGTTTGGTAATATATTATGCAAATAAGTGCACCAACATTTTGGCGTCGTTGTCGGGGAGTTGTAAACGGTAATAGGTAGTCTTTGAATTAGATTTTGGATTGGTTTTATGGATGACCTAAGGGAGGAGAGAAGATGGCAATAAGTGTTGGAAGAGCCCATGCATCCACTTTAGTGGGGTTACTCCAAAGTTAGGTTGTCCTCTTCCTTTAATGCATAAGTGTTTTTCTTTTAATGCAAGTATGTTTTTATTTATGCAAATTTAGTTGTATTTATGATGATCTAACTTGTGCTAACAGATAACCTGGTGACAACAGGGTCTCAGTAATGCAAGGAGTTCAATTTTGGTGTGTTATAGTTCTGCAAATATTTTAAAATTCAGATCTTTAAGATAAATCATTTTTTGGGGTGTTGTAAGAACCCCTGAGTACTAAAGTTGTGTTGCAATATAGGGATCATCAACCAGCTAGAGTAATTCAAGGATGATCAAGATCTTGAAGAATGTCCCTCCAAGAAATTTTTTAGATTCTAACAGCAGAGATATCGACCTCTCGGGAACAACATATCTTGACAGCATTCAAGAATTTAGCTGTCTCTCCACAAGAAGATTTAGAAGTCCCTTCGGTTTCCTATTGTCAACTTGTTGAGAAGATTAGAAACATGGATAGAATGCAATGGAGAGAAACCATTGGAACCTGAGATTGAGGAGTTTTTAGCATGCCTCTCAGCAGATCATGCATGTACCCCAGAGACCAATCATATTGAATAAGATACTCTATGTGGCATGGAAAAGGAAGACATGATGTGTGACCTAAACAAAGAAGAGAAACAAGAATNCATCAACCAGCTAGAGTAATTCAAGGATGATCAATATCTTGAAGAATGTCCCTCCAAGAACTTTCTCAGATTCTAGTAGCAGCTGAGATATCCACCTCTCAGGAACAACATATCTTGACAGCATTTAAGAATTTAGTTGTCTCTCCACAAGAAGATTTAGAAGTCCCTTCGGTTTCCTATTGTCAACTTGTTGAGAAGACTCAAGAATCATGGATAGAATGAAATGGAGAGAAACCATTGGAACCTGAGATTGAGGAATTCTTAGCATGCCTCTCAGCAGATCATGCATGTACCCTAGAGACGAATCATCTTGAATAAGATACTCTGTATGACATGGAAAAGGAAGACATGATGTGTGACCTAAACAAAGAAGAGAAACAAGAATATAGTGATCCTATTGAAATATGGTTTCAATTAGTTATTATGTCACATCACTCTTTTATTTTTCATTATTTCTTGATCTCATCATCAAATAAGTTGGCCCTTCATACTCTGGTATGCATTAAAGTTTATATTTTAAACCCGAGTATGGATATATTTCTAACCCTGTTGTGCACATGGATTCACTGGAAGTATTCCAGTACTTGAAGGACATTTTCTCTTGTTCAATTAGAGTAGGATAGGCAAATGAATAATTAAATGTTGCAATGCAACCTATCTTTCATACTTTTCATAAATTGGAATGTCAAAAGCTAATAAGAAGTCGGTTTAAGATCTTTCATTCCTATAGTAGATTTCTTTATAAAAGTTATGATAATTTTGTTTGGAATATTATGAGAAGGGAATCTCTTCATCCTCCAAATGTAGACATAATACTGGAAGGGTTTCAAAAGCAAAGAAGGTATCCTTTTCAACGGAAAATAACATTTAAGGGAGTTCTTCATGACCTATTTCTTCAAATTTCTTCTTTTTCCTTAAGTTGTTAAAAATGATGCATTCATGCTTTATCATTACCTATCTACTTTAAGACCACTATTTCACAAGGATGATCAATTCAGTGATCTTTTTAATAGAAGTTGAAACTTAATGCTAATTCCAAACTATTTTGTTCATAGCTAATATTTCAACTTTTGACATTTTCCCTAAATGTTATGTTTGTAAGTATGAATAAGAATCTAGTTTTAATTAGTGCTATTGGTTTGTTTTTAGTAGATGTTGGCAACCCTCTGAGAAGCCCTTTTTTAGCATATCACATTTTTTGCATGAGGCCATGCAAAACCTCAATCATGGGGGAGTGGTTGCTGAGACAGTAGTAGTTAGGATTATTATTTTTGTAATAAAAAGGAAGTGCCAACAAGAGCAGTGATCAGCCTGGTTCCAAAAGAGGAGGGTTATAAATATTAACATATGGTCATCCAATTACATAATACCCTCTTCTCACGGATCTTGGAGCCCAGACACTAAATTCTTTTGCATTATTCTGATGCAAACCTAGAGTTCCTACATCTAGTGTTGGTATTTGTTCCATATACATGTTTTTCAGTTGAATCAGATCACATGTCCTCTTCCAGAATACCAGAAAACACTAGCTACTTCTACAAGGTGCAGCCTATGAAAGTTTCATAATCACTACCACCAGGTGATCTGGTACTGATAATAAGGTGATTGGTAGCTCTAATCATATTTTCAAGTTGCTACTCGATTTTAGTACTAGGATATATAGATTCAACATTTTTTCGTTTTATTAATGAAATTTCACTGATTATGCATTAAACATATGGTTACTCTCTAATCATGACACACCACCTACCAAAAAATTCTGTAAAATCCTCGTCTACATTTTTGTATAAATAAAACGTCCTTATTTCTCGAAATGTTGAGAGTACAAGGTCATTGTGTCTCTCACAGGATAAAAATTATGCCTTTCTATCTATCTGGTAAAGAAATCTAATAATCCCATGATTCACTATCATTCCATATGAATGACTCAAGCCACATCCCTTGAATATGGTCTAATTCCAACTCTCCTATGAGTTTGTAAGTCGTTAATGGATTCAACCTGTCATACTGTGTCATCATTACCATAGATGTGATCGTTGTAAACTGAATATCCATTTATAAATGCTCCTCTGGATGGCTCTTCCATCCAGATGAGCGTTATTTACCATTTTACTGTCACACTACCTCTAGTCACACTGTCATCCCATGCCTTCGTATCTTTTTCATATTTATCCCCTTTTGATACTCCATCACGATCTACGTTGATCTAGTACTTCATCACGGTCTGTGCCAATCTAGTACTCAACCCTGTATCCTATGTCCCTGCCTCATACACCCTAAAGAATCATTTTAAGCTATCATGGGGGTCAACATGCATGAGCCTATATTTCAATAATACAAGGAAACAACAGAATATCAATCTTGCAAGGAAAAAGATGAACAGGTTGGCTGGGTGCCATTTTTGGAAAAGTTTAAAGGCCATCATGAAGAAGGGCCACAAATTGATGGATAAGTTTAAATAAGATGGTGAGAGGAGTGAAATCAGTTTCCAAGAAACCTGAAACTAGCCTTTCATCACCATGGCTTAATAAAACTTTTGGTTGTCCATGCCTTAAGGACACAAGGTGGTAGTTGGAAGCAACTACTCCAATAGAATTTTGGTAAGGAAAGAATGTCTAAATCTGTAGAGGAATAGGAAGCAGGAATACACAGTGAGGGATCAAGAAAAAAGATAAAGAAAGACAAGAGGAAGGCACCAGGGGATAAATAAGGAAGTCACTGTTACACCCAACTCATCCCAGCCTATTGAGGGACTGGAGAAAGGAAATTTTGTTGTACGGAAGCCTGTTACATCCAGAAATAAGAAAGCCACCCAATCTTAGAAATTAAGTTCTATCTTGATTTCGAAAGCTAAAATACAGAAGAAAGACTCTTGTCTAGGGGAATGATCAGATAGTTCTCCTGAAGGAACCATTGAGTTATCACCTAAGCATGGCATCCACAAAGAGAAGCCTACAAATTCTAGTTTCAAAAACATGCTCCATTACTCATCTGATATTGATGCCAAGTGATATGATC
>JASDQU011176162.1:23330-34871 GCA_032191745.1 Picea mariana
TGTCTAAATATCCTAACAATGTTGCAATGAAACCTATCTTTCATACTTTTCATAAATTGGAATGTCAAAAGCTAATAAGAAGTCGGTTTAAGATCTTTCATTCCTATAGTAGATTTGTTTCTAAAAGTTATGATAATTTTGTTTGGAATATTATGAGAAGGGAATCTCTTCATCCTCCAAATGTAGACATAATACTGGAAGGGTTTCAAAAGCAAAGAAGGTATCCTTGTCAACAGAAAATAACATTTAAGGGAGTTCTTCACGACCTATTTCTTCAAATTTCTTATTTTTCCTTAAGTTGTTAAAAATGATGCATTCATGCTTTATCATTACCTATCTACTTTAAGACCACTATTTCACAAGGATGATCAATTCAGTGATCTTTTTAATAGAAGTTGAAACTTAATGCTAATTCCAAACTATTTTGTTCATAGCTAATATTTCGACTTTTGACATTTTCCCTAAATGTTATGTTTGTAAGTATGAATAAGAATCTAGTTTTAATTAGTGTTATTGGTTTGTTTTTAGTAGATGTTGGCAACCCTCTGAGAAGCCCTTTTTTAGCATCTCACATTTTTTGCATGAGGCCATGCAAAACCTCAAGCATGGGGGAGTGGTTGCTGAGACAATAGTAGTTAGGATTATTATTTTTGTAATAAAAAGGAAGTGCCAACAAGAGCAGTGATCAGTCTGGTTCCAAAATAGGAGGGTTCTAAATCTTAACATATGGTCATCCAATTACAGAATACCCTCTTCTCACGGATCTTGGAGCCCAGTCACCAAATTCTTTTACATTATTCTGATGCAAACCCAGAGTTCCTACATCTAGTGTTGGTATTTGTTCCATCTACATGGTTTTTCAGTTGAATCAGATCACATGTCCTCTTCCAGAACACCAGAAAACACCAGCTACTTCTACAAGGTGCAGCCTATGAAATTTTCATAATCACTACCACCAAGTGATCTGGTACTTATAATAAGGTGACTGGTAGCTCTAATCATATTTTCAAGTTGTTACTCGATTTTAGTACTAGGATATACAGATTCAACATTTTTTCGTTTTATTAAAGAAATTACATTGATTATGCATTAAACATATGGTTACTCTCTAATCATGACACACCACCTACCACAAACTTCTATAAAATCCTCGTCTACATTTCTGTATAAATAAAACGTCCCTATTTCTTGAAATGTTGAGAGTATGAGGTCATTGTGTCTCTCATAGGATAAAAATTATGCCTTTCTGTCTATCTGGTAAAGAAACCTAATAATCCCATGATTCACTATTGTTCCATATGAATGACTTGAGCCACATCCCTTGAATATGGTCTAATTCCAACTCTCCTATGAGTTTGTAAGTTGTTAATGGATTCAACTTGTCTTACTATGTCATCATTACCATAGATGTGATCATTGTAAACTAAATATCCATTTATAAATGCTCCTCTAGATGGATCTTCCATCCAGATGAGCGTTATTTACCATTTTACTGTCACACTACCTCCAGTCACACTGTCGTCCCATGCCTTCATATCTTTTGCATATTTATCCCCTTTCGATACTCCATCACAATCTGCGTTGATCTAGTACTTCATCACAGTCTGCGCCAATCTGGTACTCAACTCTATATCCTATGTTCATGTCTCATACACCCTAAAGAATCATTTTAAGCTATCATGGGGGTCAACATGCATGAGCCCATATTTCAATTATACAGGGAAACAACAAAATATCAAGCTTGCAAGGAAAAAGATGAACAGGTCGGTTGGGTGCCATTTTTGGAAAAGTTTAAAGGCCATCATGAAGGAGGGCCACAAATTGATGGATAAGTTTAAATAAGATGGCGAGAGGAGTGAAATCAGTTTCCAAGAAACCTGAAACTAGCCTTCATCACCATGGCTTACTAAAACTTTTGGTTGTCCATGCCTTAAGGACACAAGGTGGTAGTTGGAAGCAACTACTCCAATAGAATTTTGGTAAGGAAAGAATGTCTAAATATGTAGAGGAATAGGAAGTAGGAATACACAGTGAGGGATCAAGAAGAAAGATAAATAAAGACAAGAGGAATGCACCATGGGGATAAAGAAGGAAGTCACTATTACACCCAACTCATCCCAACCTATTGAGGGACTAGAGAAAGGAAAGTTTGTTGTAGGGAAGCCTGCTACATCCAGAAAGAAGAAAGCCACCCAATCTTAGAAATTAAGTCCTATCTTGATTTCGAAAGCTAAAATACAGAAGAAAGACTCTTGGCTAGGGGAATGATCAGATAATGCTCCTGAAGGAACCATTGAGTTATCACCTGAGCATGCCATCCACAAAGAGAAGCCTACAAATTCTAGTTTCAAAAACATGCTCCATTACTCATCTGATACTCATGCCAAGTGATATGATCTTTGTCCTGTGCTTAACATCATTTTCACTTCAGGTAATTGGAGGTATGGGATAATATTTTCATGTTCTTTTTATCAAGGATCATTTAAGTCTTGTGTTGAATTGTTTTTACTCTCATGTGCATCCTCCTCCTACATTTCTACACTCAACCCTAAATGAATCATCCTTTCTATCATTTAAGAAGATATTTCCACATTTAGCTCAATATGATAATGGGTGCANCAAGTTTTGATCCAAGTTTATCCTTACAAGTTTCTCTTGGAGGTATTGATGAAAACCTCATGTGGTGGACCACCCTTGCAAAACCTCAATGAACTTTCATGAGAACCCTAATAGGATTAACTAGAGGGACCTCTTATTCATTATCCGAGATGTTCCATTATACATTGAATAGCTGAGATTTAAGTTGAATGTGAATGATGTCACCCTTGGGATAATTGAAAACAATTAATTATGTGCCTAATAACTCTTAAACACTCTCATACCACCTGCCTTCCTTATACTCTAAAAACTGTCAATGAACAATTAGGGATGATTTTAAGGATGGAAATTTATTTTAAAATGTAGAAACCTTGGCGAATCTTACTAATCCTTCATATGCCAACTATAAATGATTGGTGATATTTTTGTAAAAGTATTCAAATTTCTAAGGATTTTATATGGTTTTTATAAAACTTTGGTGTTTTTTAAGGTAAAATAATTTTATCCTATAGAATTTGGGCGAATCATTTTTAAAATAGCGAATCTCGTTTTTGGAAAAACCATGGAAAATTAGCCCATGAGCGAAATTTAGCCCCTAAAATTATCCCTGTGAACAATATACATCATTCTAAATATTTTGAGTAATATAATAAAAAGAAAGTATTAGGAAGTACAAATAAACCCGTCGAGGTACTGAATAGGCCTGCTAGCAGTGGGGCCATGCTTGTATGGTACTAAGGTAAACCTGTCGTGGTACTGAATAGGGCTGCTAGCAGCGTGGCTATGCCAGGTAAAGGGAGTTGAAAAACATAAAGTGGCACACCTAAAACTGAACAAAAACTCGTGGGTCTCATTCTGAAGCAATCACTATCAAATCAAGGCTAGGCCATGACCTTTATATCTCTCAGATGATGTTCTTAAGAACCTTCAAGTATCCACTTTAGAGTTCTATATTTAAAATAAATAGGTTTGCATGAGACGTGGGACCCTCAGTATGTGTAATTCACCTTACCTAAGAAAGAAGAGCTTCATTTCTAAAAACTTGGATCAGAAATGAGTTAATCATCTTCGGATGTATTCCTTTATGTGTTCCTCTCTTCAAATGATATCTAAACTATGCTTATAGCACTTTTGTTTTAAAGGTAATCTATCCAGGAGGGGCTTATTAGTCAAATTCATTTTGAAGACTCTTGGCCACTATCCTATAATCATATTAGATTCATATCCAGGCCATTCTCTTAACTATGATCGAAAATAGATTGGATAAGACTTAACGTCAAATCACTAGCAGATCTAATTTATTACTCATGACTCCTCTTTTCCATCATAACTAATTTTCCATGGATAATAATGTGAAGCATAGACCAGGAATTGTATACATATAACATGAACTTAAGGAGCTGAAGAAAGGTGGAACTTCAGGGAATGCTTGATCGAGTGAGGAGTATCATCAATTTTGAAATTTTGAAGATCATTGTTGCATGAGGACATGTAATGAATTAAGCATGGGGGAATGTTGAGTCTCTATTTTGAAATGTATAATTCCATATCTTACCTTGTATCCAAGCCTTTTTTCATATGTTATAAGCCCATACTTGACTGTTTACTCCCAAACACATACCTAATGACCTAGTTCATGTTCACAAGAGGTAATTGATGATTTAAAGCATGTTTTGTTTAACTTTCTTAAATTAATTCGATTAAAGTGTTCTATCTTGTATAATCCTAATAGTTTGACTCATGAGAAGCTTATTCTGGTATCTCAACATTTCAGTACTACAAGTCATCGTGCAAGCTAGTACCAACCTGTGTGTATTCCAGTACTAAACAACTACCTACAGGATTCTGGTACCAGCATTTTGGTACTAGATTTTCTCCTCAATTTTCGGGCAGATGAAGATGAATATCCAAATTTAGGGACATGGGTTTTTTCCATACATGTGTTTTCATACGAAAACATGTTCCAGAATCACCATATATCACACATGTGAACCTCCATCTCAGGGGGAACAATTCAGCCTAAAATCATTAAATATTTCTAAACTGTCATATTGCACCATGATTTTCATGCAGATGGAAGAATTTGTTACGAAACAATCCAATGGGGTTTTAGAAACGATATCCAGCTACAAAACCCAGAAATGGTTTCTCACGATTCATAAGATATAGACAGATATTGAAGGATCCTTAACTCGAATTTGTAATATTTGGTGAAAAACCCAGATTTTGTGCATAAACAATTGAACGAATTATGTGTTGGGGGATTTGTTCTGATCTATCCCCATTAAATTTCCTTGTATAAATTTGAAGGAAGGAGTACTGAGAGAGGAGGAATTACTATGATGTAATATTGGTTCTTTGGAGAGCTTGAATATATTGTTATGCTGAGAAACTGAGTTTTGAATTACTATATACCTGTCAATTGAAGGAATATGAAGTCCAGCCTTTGAAATTTCTGGATATAATTAAAGTGTGTGTTTTGTAATCTCCTAGAGATACCTGGTTGGTACAGCAAGGGCCCACCACCCCAACCAAGGTAAGTCTCCTTTTATTTGTTTATGTGTCTGTGGATATATGTTCATGATTGTTAGATAGGCAATTATGATTTTCTGAGTTTAGAAGCTTTAATATTTGTGTTGTATGAAGTAAGTGCAGGAACAACCAGGCTCCATCTCTCACCTACATGCACCAAGAATGGAGTGTCTTGTGTAATGTTGCCTGTGTAGGGATAGATTTTCTTCCATAATTGATTAAGTTATGAGTGATTTCCTTTTTACTGTGTGCAGAAAGTTGATTATAGTTTACTGCTGAAATTAGTTGCTACAGGGGATAAAGTCATAGCCCATATCTATATTTCATGAGCCTATAATGAGCATATCCATCCCTTGAACAAGAATTATGAATTAAACATTTGTTGATCAGTTTTTCTTTCTGAATTTTGAATTGTATGTGTGGAGTGTTATTTGAAAGGTGTGAAACAGATTATTTTGTTATTGAATGTTTCTTCTTTATGCTATACTCATCAGACATAGGAACCCATCTATTATCGGCACATATAGTGCATCAAATATATTGATTACGAATCTCAATTGATAATTTATGTTTGGTAATATATTATACAAATAATTGCACCAACAAATACCCCCCACATTTCATGGACCCGCCATTGGCAATCATGATTTGAAAATCATTGATGGCACAGATATAGAAATTAGTTTCTTGGGAAGTGCAGTGATGAATAAAATTATGGGTGCTTCCACTGTCAGAAAGGATGATGACCTTCTAATGCTTAATGTAACCAATTATCTTGAGGGTTTGGGGAGTAGAGAACCGAGTGAGAGAATTCTGGGAAATGACCATTTCAACCTCAGGAGGATCGGAGGGTGGGGTCATGTCAGTGGGTTTAGGTGACTTGGCCATAGAGGGGACCTCAACATCCTCTTCCGAAACATCCTCGGAGATGGCCATAAAAATAATTTGTTCCTTACACTTGTGCCCAGGAAAATAATTTTCATCACAATTATAACAAAGTCCTTTGAGTTGGCGTTCAACCATTTCCACCTCGGTCAATTTCTAGATCTTTAGTGGAGTAGAAGGAGGAGTGGGAGTGACAAGTTTAGGGCAAGGAATAAAGGAGGGTTTTCAGGTTTGAGAAGAGACAAAATGTTGTGCTTCATTATCTCTTTTAGTATATTCCAACCCACTATGAGGACGATCCATGAGGACATGAGCATGAATCTTATCCTTGAGGCCACTGATAAAACATTCTTAGACAAAAACATCATACATGCCCTTTGTACGGAAAGCTAATCGCTCAAGAGTGGTTGTAAAGTCTTCCATTGTACCATTGTAACAGACCCAATCCCTAAGTACCATTTTTAGGGATGGGGAATCAAATGTTTTCTTTCCTTAATCATTTGGAATCCTCTTTTTGAGGTCTCCATCCTCCTCTAGTTAATCGTATATTTCTAATGTCTACTATCATGCTCAAATCTGATCTCTGGAATGCAAGTTATGGCCTCCCAAAGCTCTTCAGGCATTATTATTCAAGGGGCACCTAGCACCCACATGGGTCCATCTCCTTCATACCATCCCAAGTTCCCCAAAGTCCTAGATATTCCCCAATGTTCCTACATCCATAGTGGAAGTCCATCCATCGTTCAATCCAATGATGGGACTTGATCCTCATTTAACACACAAGAAAAAAGGGGAATTCTACTTTTGATGCTTCGGCGTTGAATTCCTTGTTTTCCTTTTTATGTGCATATCCTTTGGAGTCCCAAAATCTTGAACTCTCGAAGGATCCCAAAATGTTTCCATGTGGCTCCACCCTTCGACCCTTTCGGCTTATCTACCACACTACACCCCAATCCTCTGGAGTTCCAAATACCCAAACTCTCTAAGGGTCCAGCCTTACACGCGGTGGCATATTGAATGCAAAGGACAGGATAGGTGGGTCCCGAGTTCTCCGCCCGCCAAATGGACCAAGAAAATATGTGCGAGGGGGTGACATGTGCTAAGTTAGAGATGACACATGGCCCCGTCAGTGGGTGACATGTGTCACATTCTAATGGGAACATAGGGCCTATGAAAAGTACGAATCAAGGTGACATGTGGCATGTCAAACATGGGTCAACATCACCCTGGGTGACATCATCATGTCATGTCACTCCAGACTGATAGCCTTCTGATGCCCCTATATCTCAAGGTTGAGATGAATCCACATAGATCCACTGACCTATGGCCTTCATTACTTCGTAACTTTGACATTCGGGGGATCCGTTATGTGACTTCCTCCTTTCTCTTAGAGTGGTCAACGTCGAGTTGACCATGGTCTATATCTAACTATCATGGGAAATCTTGAAACATCCTCAGATCTATGAATCTTATCACTTTGCAAATTCAGTGTTTGGGTGCTCGACTCACTTACCACCCCCTTTCTCGTAGAATGGTTAATGATGGATTGACCTTGTTATAGATCCAACAATCAGGGAAGATCCTAAAGTGGCCCTAGATCTACAGTTCTTGTTAATTCACAGCTCCAACAATTGGGGAATTTGGTGTCATGACATCATTGTTCTCCTGAAGTGGTAAACGTCGGACAAACCGTGACATAGATCCAACGGTCATGGAAGATCTTGAGAACCCTTATATCTATGGCTCACATGACTTTGGGACTGGTAAGTGGATCAGGCTCAATCAGTGGGGTAGGTCCATATTCCATGGTTAAGGAAACCTCCATATGTCAGTCAACCTCATCAGTAGCCGTAAAAAAAAGTTGCCTTCAACCGGTTTGAAAATGGTACGTCCATAATGCCCCGGAGCTATGATCTCACAGAGTTCTGAAGCCAGAAAATCTTATCTCCTTTTGGGCCTAGCTCAGGGTTCCCAGACCTTGATCCTATGGATACTTAAATAATTCTCATGGGCTACAGTATTAACTCTTAGCCGTGAATTGGTCAAGGCCATGAACATGAGCCCTCGGTCACACATGTGAAGGGTCTGAAGGAGGCACCCTCCTTCCATAGAGTTCAGACTTATTATTCCCATGAAGGTGATTCAAGAGGTTAGGAGGACTTAAGTATTACAGTTAACTCTACCTCGAATCTCTTGCATTACAAGGAAAATCCTTTGGAAAAACTCCGTTAGGAAATTTCCAGTTAGTTCAGAGACCATAGCTTAATCTTACACTCACTTACAAATCCATGTCCCATAAATCTATAGATGCTAAGCTAAGGCAACCAGAAGACCATTAAAAATCATGGTTTCATAGAAAAACAATAAACATTTCTACCTTAATCATTCAATATAGGTTTTAGTCATACACATGTATATTCAATCATAATTTTAATTCTAGTATACAAAATATGAAAATACTTATCAGAAACTAGAATCGTGAAGTGACTACTAAAATGGGTGCCTATTTCCACCCAACTGTAGGCACAGCCACTCTTGAATGGATTTACCACTGGCCACCCCCTAGCTAGACAATTATACTATGAGAGAGACTCTTTCTTCTTTCTCATCAAAATTCAAGCACTGAGGTTACTCTCTTCCTCCCATGGGAACTTAGCAAACAATTTTCTCTGTACCAAGTAAGAGGTCCTGCAATGAGTACTTCCACAGTCACTCATCTTCTCTGCAACCTCCTTTATTAGCTTGGAATCAAAACAATGCTAGCAGCTTCTTGCACCCATAACGAATTTGTTTTCTCAGTTCTTCTCCAAAGAATCCTGAGAGATGCACTTGCTCTCTCTCTCTTCTAGAAGAGTGGTCTCTCGACTCATTTCCTACGCAGATCTTGCTCTACCCATGAAATCACTTCCTTTCTTTCCTTCCTCAGCAAGATTGTGTGGGTTTGAATTCCTAGTTCATGGTCATATTATCAGTAAGTATTTCAAGTGGGTACTATTTCCATCTCATCATTAACTCTTGAGGAGGGCTTCCCAACTACCAACCTGCCTAGTAATTCATTTCTGGGTCAGAGGACTATTCTGGGTCTAAGAAATTAAATCCATTAAGGTAATAGTTTGGTGTGGGTCATCTCAACCATTTATGGTTCCCCTCACCATCTCTCTCATAACATCATGATCTATCTTGGAAAACCCCCCTTTCAGTAGTTATGCAACACTATCCATTTTTAATTAATAATAGAAATACATACATTGCCTTTTATAACAAAAGTTTCATCAAATCCAACATTCACACATATTCAGTCTGCCACAATGTTTTGGCAAGTTATAGTTATATTTACAAGCTTGGGAAAACAGGGGTATTACAATCCCCTCCCCCTTAAAGGAACATCGTCCTCGATGTTCTACCTACTAATGTGCTATGTCTGTATAGAAGTAAAGAAAATTGGGTATGCATGTTTCATGGCATCCTCCATTTCCCACGTAGCTTCATCTGCACCAAAGTGTTTCCATTGCACATTGACTTGTGCAATGGTTATGTTACTAAGTGGGATTTCCTTCCAATTTATTATGCATTGTGGTTCTAGCAGGAATTCTCCCTCTAGTTCCACTTGAATCATAGACCAATCAATTATATGATTAGAATCATGTACATATTTCTTTAGTAACGAAACATGGAAAACATTATGTGCCTTCATTATGGGAGGAAGTGCTAGTTATATGCTTCATGTCCCACTCTATCCAAAATTTCAAAGGGTCCACAATACCGAGGTGCCAACTTGGCACATGAAACCATTCTCAAGGATGTTTTCCTCGTTCTGACTTAGAGATACACATGAACCCCTACTTTGAACTCTCTAGGAGTTTTTTATCTGTCTTCATAGATTTTATGTCTATCCTGAGCCATTTTTAGATTATGTTTTATGTGAACTAATTTTTGTTCCATTTCTTTTAGCACATCTGGTCTAATTGTGATTATGTCTATTGGGTTATCCCAACTGATTGGAATCTTTCATTTATACCATAGAGGACCTCAAAAGGGCTCATCTTCAATAACTCTTGATATCCATTCTTGTAGGAAAATTCTACCAGTGGTAGGTAGTCTTCCCACTTCTTAGGTTGATGCATTGCATGCATCCTTAACATGTTATCTAACACTTAGTTTACCCTCTCTTTCTGTCCATTAGTTTGAGGGTGATAGGTTGTACTAAATAGTAATTTAGTTTCAAAACTAACAAATAGATATTTCCAAAAGTTTGAAATAAACTTTGTATCTCAGTCAGATATGATTTCCTTAGGTATTCCATGTAGTCTAAATATCTCTTTCATGAAAATACTAGCAATATCTATTTCCTTGCAAGTTGAATTGATGGGAATGAAGTTAGCATCCTTTCTCATTTTTTCCACCACTGCCATGATGGCGTCATTTTGTTTGGTAGATTTTGGTAACCCTGTGATGAAATCCATGGAGATGGTTTCCCATTTCCATTATAGGATTGGTAGGGATTGCAACAACCTTGTTGGATGTTGGTGCTCTTCCTTAACCTGCTGGCATTCTATACACTTAACTAAGTAATCAAGTATGTCATTTTTCATTCCAGGCCAATAAAATAGTTTCCTAGTGGTTGTGATCATCTTCTGATAACCAGGATGACTAGTATATGCTCTTTTGTGTAGTTCATCCATTATGAACCTCTTCAAGTCATCGCAATTTTGAATATACAACCTACCTTTGTAAGTTAGTAGGCTATCATTCAAAAATTGATAACCCCCATACTTCATCCTTGTGGTCTCTCACTCTAAGTATGATTTCATAGTCTTGAAAAATGAATATGTTTCTTGTGCACCTTTGAATTTCTCCTTGACGTCCATTTCATAGGTTCTCACAACTTCCAAGTGAATCACTTTCATACTTTTGATAAGTGCATTAGCCACCCTATTTTCTTTTCCTTTGATATGTTTGATTTCAAAATCAAGCTCACTAAGGAGATCCATCCATATAGCTTGTCTATCATTGAGCTTTTGTTGATCAAACATATATCTCAACCCACTATAGTCTATCATAAGCACAAATCTCCTACCTAGGAGGTAATTCCTCCACATTTTCAAGGAATGTACTATAGCATCCAATTCTAGATCGTGGGTCACATAATTGATTTCATGCTCATCCAATTTTCTGGATTAGTAGCAAATTACATGTCCTTCTTGCATAAGGACTCCTCCGAGCCCTTCCTTGCAAGCATATGTACACACAAGGAAGTCCTTGTTTGGGTCTAAAATCTTCAGCACAGGTGTATTGGTTAGAAGGTATTTCACCTCTTGGAATCTCTCTTCAAATTATTATGTCCAAATGAAATTAACTCCCTTTTTTTGAAGGGAGGTGATTGGGAAACAAATCTTGGAAAATCCCTTTATGAACCTCCTATAGTATCCTGCTAGGCCCATAAAGGATCTGATATCATATACATCCTTTGAAGTAGGCCAATCCACAATGGATTTGATCTTGTCAGGATCAACTGCCACTCCTTAT
>JASDQU011176165.1:0-26961 GCA_032191745.1 Picea mariana
CTTGTACCTTGAAAGGCGAGGTGCCTCCAAAGTGGCCTCTTGATGAAGATGTGTCTGACGCTATTGGCAGGCGTTTAAGGATGTGGGATAAATTCTCCATCATTTCATCCCTCTGCCGCGTGAGAGCTTTCTCAAGCAACAGATTGATAGGATCATCTGCTCCGTCGTTTTTATTTTCTTCCGAAATTGAGGGTTTCTTGGGTGTGCGAGAGTGATTTTCTTCAAGAGAGACAAAATCAAGACCCAAATTGCTATACATTTGACCTCATTGGGGACATGCACTGAAAAAAATGATCAAGAGCAGCCTGCTCTAATACCACTGATCCAGATTATTTTCGACACGAAATGAGATTGGAGATATAATAAAGAAATGCACAGAGATATCGTAGATATTCAATAATATAATAGAAATATATCAGATATGCAACCATAAACACAGAGATACAGTAATACATGATTTCTATTAATGAAATAAATGTACAGAGACTGTAAAAATACAGAGTGAAAGACTCACTAGAATGGTGGCAGCTTATCTCTGAGAAGAGATGTGACGGCTACTCGCATTCACAAGAAGATGATTACAATGAGGCTCTGAAGGCCTTTTTACAATAAATAGGAATGCCAAAAACCCTAGACATCCAAAAACCTAACCCTAGGAGATGAAGCGCCAAAAGTCATGTGCGCCCCGTTTGGATAAGTTAGTACATCAACTTCCCGTGGTCATAACTTTTGCATACGATCTATGTTTTAGGCGTATGATAGCTCGTTGGAAAGGTATCATTGAGGAGATTCATTTTGTGGTATAAATAATGCCTTTGGATATCATTTAGAACCTATATGTCAAAAACCATTCATTTAGGCCCTCAAAATGGCCCCGAAAGTTAAAACCTGCTAAAAATAGTAAATTGCCAAAATTGCCAGAAAACTGTTTTCAGCCAATCGGAAAAGGTGGGTGGCCACTGATATTCACCTGGATCACCAGTATATTTTCATGTACCCAAATATAATATATCCAAGCTATACCCTTCAGGGAGAAAGGGTACATTTGTGGGATACAATGAGTCTTTGAAGGCATATCAAATCTACATCCCTAGTCAGAGACAAATTGAGATAAGCAGAGACGTTACCTTTGAAGAAGAGATAACCTTCCAAAGATCCAGAGAATCTTAGATGGAGATTGACAGTGAGATGGTACCTTCTCCCCCTTCAACAGTTCAGAGGGAGATACATATTATTCCATTTGATCCAGTTGTTCCAATTACTCAAATTGATATGCCCAGATATATTGCAATAGGGCATAAAAGGCCTTCTTGGGTTCGACAAACTCTACAGGAGGCAGATAGACATACATCCTGTCAAGGGACATCCCGAGAAAGAAATATACCAAATATATTTTTGAGCTACCTTTCATCCATGAGCCACATCATTGAATCTGAGCCTTCTTGTCATGGAGAAGCTACAGGTGAACAGGTATGGAAATATTTTGTGACATAAGATAATCAATCTATCTTGAAGAATGATGTATGGGATATTGCTCCGAGACCAGAAGGGAATTCTATAGTGACTTCGAAGTAGATTTATAAAATCAAACTTGCATCTGATGGAAGTATCAAGAAATACAAAGCGATATTTGTAGCCAGAGGGTTCTCACAAATAGAGGGAGTTGACTATGATGAGAGTTTTTCTCCAGTAGCTTGATACACTTCCATATGTTCTATCATTGCACTAGTTGCATCCATGGGTTTAAAAATACATAAGATGGATGTAAAGACATCCTTTCTCAATGGTGAGATTGAGGAAGAAGTTTATATTGAGCAGCCAAAAGGATTTGCGATACACAATGATAAATATCATGTGTGCAGGTTGAAGAAAGCCATGTATGGACTAAAGTAAGAACCTCATGCTTGGTATGAGAAAATGGATGGATTCTTGATTAGTTTGGTCTTTAGCAAGAGTGTTTTTGACCCAAACCTATATTATCACATTGTTGGCAATGAGTGCTTAATCTTGATCCTATATGTGGATGACTTATTCCTCACTAGTTCAGAGAGACTTATTGTTGAATGCAAACAAGCACTAACTGCTAAATTTTACATGAAGAATATCGATATGATGCACTACTTCTTGGGACTAGAAGTATGGCAAATGACTAATGATATCTTCCTGAGTCAAGGAAAATATACAATGGAAATATTAAAGAATTTCGGTATGACAAAATGAAAATCCATGCCTACACCAATGGTGATGGATTTGAAGAAAATGAGTGATGTTGATTCAAGCGATATTGATCCACATTTGTACCGACAATTGATTGGATCACTGATGTATCTCATTAACACCAGAGTTGATATATGTTATGCAGTGAATGTAATTAGCCAATTCATGAGTCAATTGAGACAGACTCACTGGATAGCAATGAAACATGTATTGAGATACCTACGAGGCACAATTGGATATGGCCTCAGATATGCCATGTAGACTTGAGTTTACAGGGATATGTCGATGCAGATTGGGAAGGGAGCGTAGTAGACCAGAAGAGCACCTCTTATTGTTTCTTTACTTTGGGGTCTTCCATGGTTTCCTTGTGCAACAGGAAACAGAGATTTGTGGCCTTGAGTACTGCAGAGGTAGAGTATATAGAATTGAGTCTAGCAGTCCATGAAGTAGTGTGGCTTCGCAAGATTCTCACGGATTTATTTGATCATGAGATGAATCCTACCACTATCCATTATGATAACTAGAGTTGTGTGAAGCTCTTTGAGAACCCTATCAAGATAGATCGAAACACATTGAGATAAAATATCACTATATGAGAGACATGGTGCAAAGGAAAATAGTACACATGCAATACCTTCCTACCCATGAGAAGATTGTAGATATCTTCACCAAACCGCTTGCCAAGATGAAATTTGAGTACTTCTGCGAGAGACTTGGCCTGGTGGAGAATGCCTCCCTAGATGAGATGGAGTGTTGATTATTACAGTTGCATGAGACATTCTCCAGGACACATACTGAGTTAGTTAGCTTGAGAGAGAGCCCATGAGTTGGGTGTTCCCATGAGATGGGTGTGTTTTTCCTCTCTGAGATGGAGAAGGAATGTTGTGTGCCCCTGTGTGGGATGCGTAAGCCCATGATTTGGGTGTGACCATAATATGGGTGTGTGGTTCCTCTCTGAGATGGAGATGGAACGTTGTGTGCCCCTATGTGGGGTGAGGGATCCCATGATTTGTTTTATCATTTTCTCTGAGACGGTGATGAAACGATGTGTACCCATGTGATGGGTTTATTGTTCTCCTCTATGCAGAGAGTTGAGATGATGTGATACTCTATATGATTCTCCTGTGATATGTAGTGAGATAGAGATCTGTTGAGTAGGACGTTCATGTGGTTGAGCACAGGTGGACATGATCCTAGTGGGTGAGCACTAGTGAGTGTGTATTCTGTTATCACTCTGTAATTTCTCAGGCTGAGGGAGAAATTGACAGAGGTAATTGTTTCAACCGCTTGGAGTCTTGGATCTATCCCTCCAAGACTCAAAGAGGGTTCTCTCTGTATGATTTAGCTTGGTTTGGAATAGGATATTAGGCTAGTTGTGAGGAATCAGGGTTTTTGGTTTTTAAATGGTTGGGTTGGGACAACAAGGAGGACCATTGGGCAAATGGGGTCTGCGCTTAAATATATTACTCACTCTCAGATCTAGACAAATCTCCTACACAGGGCAAGGTATTGGAAATGTTGGATTGAATTAAGTTTTAATAGTGTCGAATGAGGAAGAAATAGGGGAGGAAAATCCAAGCAAAGGAGCATTTAAGAATTCCTAAACTGATTTTTTAGAAGAGAAACATAAATATTATCAAAGAATAGATGCAGAGTATTTCTCCAATAAATTCTACTCTATAATTTCTCCTTTGACAATAAGAATTTGAAAACAAATGAAATGATAACTAGAAAAACACTTAACAGAGAAAAGAAACTCCACCAACACCTCGACACAAGAATCCTATCAACATCTTGCCTATTACTGATCGATCATTTCAAGATTACAGAAAAACTTTTTGGAAGGGCAAGGCCCATAGTCCAACAAAGAAAAACCACTTCCTCCCGGGTCGAACCAAAAAAAAATCTTGCATGCTACTTATAACAACATTGTTTAAATAACAAAACAAACCCAACTGTTTTACTGATTTGCTCGAAAGAAAGTCAAATAAAAATTATAAACTAAATCAAGGAAAAACTGCAATATCTAGGGTTTGATGAAGAACTAATCGCAAAATTACAATAAACCTATTATCCAGAATTTTTGGCAAAATATCTAATAAAATCATAAAGAAAGAAATATTGCAATTGTCTTCGAACTGTTACAGCTGATGAAATCAAAATTCCTTGGAACCTAGACTGTTGAAGTTGCCATTGGTCATGACTAAATTTAAATTTCCACCTGACGATGATCAAGCTGCCATCTACTTCATGAAATATGGGATAAATATCTTTAGATCACCTCTTCTTCAGTTGCTTCCTCGAATCCTGGATCTACCTCATTCGTTCTGACTGAATTAGTGCCTTGACTACCAGCTATATTTGAAAGGATGCCTTAAAAATAAGGATACTCTGCCACCTTCCTAATTCTTTGCCAAAAATGTGGAAAAAATCAATTTCGATCCTCCATTTGCTGACACCTTGTCATTTGTTTTTTGACTGACTAATGAACTTAGACTTTCCATGCTGAAGTGATGGACTAGTTTTCTTAAAACCTGGAACTTCATAGTACTTTATGTCAACTTCCCCAGAACATATGTTGTACCTAGATGAGCTACACAGAGCATTTGTGTATAGAAGAGTTTGGAGGTATTGTTGTGTATGAAGTGTGCCCAATATCCCACTAGAATTTTAATGTTGCTAAATATTTTATAACAACAGAGGAAACTGCTTTATCAAATCAACAATAGGTATCTGATTGATGAGTATTTTGTTCAGAAAATTCCCTTCTTAGTTCCATTGTTTTGTTAGAAGGCTCCACTTTAGCTTGGTTTGATGCTATCAAGTGTTTTCAATGTCAAAACCCCTTAGATTGTGTTGTAGCAATCCTGAATGATTGGTTTCAAACTAAAACTCCATGCCATCCAATTGGAAGTAGCTTTTGTGATAGCCTTTGTGGATATTTGATGACATCCTTGGCGTTGCTTGCGCAAATTTTACCCTCAACACCAAGTATTTGGAGTGAGAATATATCTACCAATTGCTTGACTGAAATATGTCGAGCAACCTTGCGACGAACCCCATTAAAACCTTCCTCAAATAAACAGAGTACTCACACTCTCGTTTTGCTGAACTCCCATGGTAGTGGGATAGATCCCCTTACTTGCGCATAAGATCCATTTTCCTCCAAGATTTGTTCAGTTTCCACAAAGTTAGCAATGTTTCCATCTAATATCGTCTCCCATGTGCCACATACAAGTCCTATGAATAAATTCCTCTATCATGTGTTTGTTCCAGAGATATTTGGTGTCTGCCTCCTCGAAATTCCTCCTGTGTTGAAAACTCACGGTGTCATTTGCAGATATAGAGGTGCACTGTTATTTTGAGGTGTCAATTTGGCTCTTGGCATGTAAGTATTTACATGAATGCTCCTTCAGGTGATCCCGACACTTGGCACTGAAATTGATCATTGAAACCATACCTAGCTGCATGTGCCATTCGCTTGACAATAAATCGAGCATGAATTCTTTAATTCTTGGCATCGTTGCCAACTGTACATCCTCTTATTGTTCTATTATCGTGCTCAGCATTCAAAAATTATTTGAATAATGGCATGCCAACTATCAATGCCATTTTTTTTTTGAACATGGCATCCACAAATGATTGTATTGCTGCTCAATATGTCTTGATAAATCGATACCTGGAATACGACTGTAAATCCGCAGACTTCTTCCCTCCTTGCCACTTGAGTTTGCTAGGTATTTTGTTTGCCACCTGTGGATTTGATCTCGGGCTTTTGATTATCCTGTTGCTTGGTGCCTTGCGTTTGGGCGTTGGCTTGCATGTTTGTTGTTGGCTTGTGAAATGGTGCTTGGTTGGCTTGGTTCAGCTCGTGGACTTGGCGATTGGCCCCTTGTGCCAATAATTTTGATAAACAAGACAAAACACCCTGCATAAAGGTAGAGGAGCCAATTTTGGCCCTAAAACCAAAAATTGATTATAAAAACCAAAATTTTTTATTTACCCACAATAATAAAATTTTGCCTCAAATTATAAAACTTTAGCCCATTTTCCATATTTTTAACCATCGACAAAACTGCTTCTACCAAATGAATAAAAAATCTTTAGCGCTACCAAAAGAGAAAAAACCTTCAACGCTACCAAATCACCTATAAATTTCTTAAAATTTATATGGTGATAACATATTCTAGTGATTCCTCTGTGAGATGCAGTGAGATAGAGACTTGGACATCCTTGTGGTTGAGCATAGGTGGGTGTGCCCCTATTAGTTGAGAACTAGTGGGTGTATGAGATTCCTTGTTAAATTATCTAAGATTCAGGCTTACCTATAGCCCTATTTGTGATGTAAAGGGTATAGGTCGGCCCCTCCATAAAGTGAAAGATAATTAATATGGTAATTATTAATTATATTTTGATTTATTGAGTTTATCCTTGTTGTGCCAATAGACACTACTTTTGATATGTCTAGTCTAATATAAATAAAGGTGATTTCCCCATTGAGGAAACACAACACAAGTGTGACTTTGGAAATTTTAGGAAGTACTTGTTCCTGGGTTGAAGTGCGCACCTCTCTTGGGCGCTAGTCTTCTAGGTTTCGTGAGAACCCTTTTTTGTGCTAGGTTTATGGTGTGGGAGGTCTTTATCTTGAAGAATATAAAAAAGGATTGGTTGGGTTTTATTCCCTTGTTGAGAAGGGTTTCCAAGGATACTTCTTGTCTACTTTTTCATAGTATTTCTTCTTGTGATCTTGGTTGTTGCAACAAATTGTTTATGGTGTAACTGCAATTGTATATGGTTCAAGTAAAATGCTAAAATTGGAATGAACTTCATGCTTGAGCCTAGCTTAATGAAAAATCAACAGTCTGGACGGTTTCCACCTATTCTGCCAAATAAGTGGAAATCAAAATAGATGGCCCTTTTGTTCTAGTTGGAAAAAAAGAAAAAATACCCCACCTGTTCCGCCAAACATTTGGAAACCAAAAGAGGTGGCAGAATAGTATTGAGACAGAACTGTCTAAACATGCAACAAGAAACTTGAACAAAACATGGAATAGGAAATCTAAACAGAAATACGGAAAATTCATTGTTTTTTTTTTTTTGCAAAAGAAGTGGAGAGAGCTTAAAGGATTAATCATCAAACGATCCATTAAATCCTGTGCTATCCTGAGTGTCGCCATGAGGAGTGAAGACATAGGGTTGTGCACAGGTCAGGAAACATTGTTGACTTTGCGAGCTGGAGAGAGATTCAAACTGGATGTCAAGTCGGCTACTGAGTAAAGTATGCATGTGGATTTGCTCCATCATGTCCCTTTGCATCTCAAAGATGAGCTTCAGATGTTACGGTGCTAGTAAGAAAATATATTTCGGATCTCGGACCAGAGATGAGGTGGGCAATGGAGGCTCAAAAGGGTGGTCAGACAAAGGAATTTCGTCCTGGATTATACAAGTCACCCCATCCATGGCACACTCTATAGAAAGGCATGGATACTGGTTTTAGGTTGGCCTTGGGGGTCTAGGACTATGTAGAGGAGGGAATCAGGAAGAACCGTAATTGGTTCTTTTGGAATTTCCTCCTCTACCTAGGCCATTGGAGGAGATTTTTTCTCCCTTTCACAGTGAATCAGTGAGGTCGAAGAATCCTAGGAAATCTTGTGGATGCACTGCTTCCTAGATGAATAACTATACCAAAAAGGTCCCCTCTTAGGATTTCTATGCTCCCATGGCATTGCAGTGAGGGAAAACCAAACTAAACTTAGCTTGAGAAAGCATAGAGTTAGGAGAGTGGAAGGAGAAAAGCCCAAATGCGAAATCTGATCCGAGTGGGAGGAGCCATAACAAACCTAGAGGAAATGGAGGGGCACCAAGGGAGATGAGGTGACCTTGCACATGCCTCCTGTACCCATCATCCTACATCCACCATGGCACACTGAGAGATCCATTAAAACTGTGTGAGGGAATTGTACAGCCTGCACACAAGCCCGTTGAATGTTGTCCTCCATTCAAGATGTGAAGGTGAGGGTGGCGAAAGTATTAATAAATCTCATGGGTTGTATCCAATCAACGTGTCACCCCATCCGGGGAACATCAACATATAAATTAATTACATCAACGTGAACAAAAAAAAAGTTGTGTGTGTGTGTGTGTGTGTGAACAAGTCAAATAATTTTTATGATGTACATATATGTTCAAAAAAACAACTAATTGCTATAACTAAATATCTAGTCATAATATCTGATGAGAATCATGTTGTGGAGGAATAAGTGATGCGCCCTGCTCATTCGAGTGAGGTGATGGAGGAGGAGGAGGTATTGAAGTAAAAGCATGATCACCACCCTAATCAACATCACCACCCAGAGGAGGAGGAGGTACTGAAGTAGAAGCACCATGATCACCACCATGATCAACATCACCACCCGGAGGAGGCGGAGGAGGTACTGAAACATAAGCACCATCACCACCCAGATCAAGATAACCACCCAGAGGAGGAGGAGAAGGTATTGAAGAAAAAGTGCCATAACCACCTTGGTCAACATCACCACCCAGAGGAAGAGGAGGAGGTACTAAAGAAAAAGAATCATGTTCACCACCTTGATAAACATCACCACCCACGGGAGGAGGAGGAGGTATTGAAGAAGAAGCACCATCACCACCCTCATCATCATCAGTACTAGAGGATGTGCATTCCTTAATCCATACAAGTAACCTGGAAGCTCCAATGATAAGATGCATAAGAGACATCATATCACATGGCAAGTCCATTTAGATATGCAAGAGATCAAGGTTATCCCTGATGTCTCGCATCTAGATAGGGAGGACTCCCACACAACCCAAAACAACAATTAGTTTGTCGCCCACCTCCATCCTATATCTGAGACCAGACCTACGCCATATTTTTGGTGGTACATGCAACTAAGGACCCTGACCCACCATATCCTCAGCCATCTCCTCATCTTCATTAGGTGGCAGGGGAGGAGGCATGTCCCCAATGAATTTTCCAACATCTGAAATGTCGACGACAAAATGATACCAACTGTGGATTATCCGAAAAACACATGTGAAAAAACACAAGTTAATAATTAGTCGATAATTTCATTAAACAATTTAATGAAATACGTTAAAGAACATGCTAGAATAAAATTTATTCGAATTAAGTAAGACAATAAAATGAAAGAACAAGATTAATTTAAATCTTAACTTGATGATCAAGTGGCTCATCTAGTGTGAAGCATTTTTTGGGACATCCTCGCCAATCCATTCCCATGTAATGGAATGGCACCATCAGGAAGACGTGATCTGCCTCACTGGATAATAGCTGAAGTGACTCCATGGAAATCATAGTTGGAAAATTGGGCATGCCCCTCTTGGGCATCATCTAGCCCCACATGTGCATCTGCACCTCGGTCATCACCCTAGGAGGCCGATGGAAAAAACTAGGTCTCATCTCTAGAAACCTCTCAAAAAACAAACAAAATAACTCTAAATAAAATGGCAAGTTCGCCCTCCCATCTATCATAGCATGCCATCTATCCAGTGCTATGCAAAACTACCTCAAGAAAATAACAAACCACCTAATAAGTCGTAGCCTCTATATTAAAGAATCAACATAATATAAAAGCATGCAACTAATGTGGTGACCATCAACAGTAAAGAGTAAAATGGTCGATAGTAATAGTGAGAGGACCCTAACGTCCTCTACACCGAACGCGGTGATCCGTAACTTTCCACCAGCCACCTAAAAACCACCAGGAGTAGGTATATCATGCGCAATATACCTCTGAGAGTAGGAAAGATGAATCTCATCTACAACACCCACTGGGACATCAGGAAACTGGGGAAAATCCTTATCTCTCCTAGATATCCCAATGATAAAATAAATATCCTCCTCAGTGGGATGGTACCACTGATGAGGACTGACTCTGAATGCTTTTTGATGGGTGATCTAGGTGGATATTGGTGGCCACCTACCTATTTCAACTGGCTCCTCTTGTCCATTTTTAGTTCAGTACGTTCTTTTGTACTTATTTGTAATTGTGGGTTCTACACTTTTGGGGCTGTCTGAATCCCTACACATATTTCAGGTCAATATTGGTGGCCTCTAAAATATTCCAACTGGCTTGTTTTGTATGTTTTCATGTCAACACATCTTGTTGTACTTCCAGGGACATTTTGGATCCCTAAATGGTGTTTTTTTGGCTCGCCATAGTCAAAATGTGGACGGAGTCAGAGTTTGACAGTGTAATGTGTAGTTCTCCAAAATAACTTTCCAACATGCTACCACGTGCATAAAACAGAGGTCCTATGCAAACGTTACAACCCTGAGAATTTGGGGTACCAACTTACCCATAGGGGGCCACATGAATTTTCGTGTTTCACCTCCTAGGGTTAGGTTTTTGGATGTCTAGGGTTTGGCATTCATGAGTAATTTCAAAAGGGCCTCTGGAGCCTCATTGTAATAATTCTACTTAGACGACTGCACATAGCAGCCACATCTCTTCTCATAGATAGCTACCACCATTCAAGCAAGTGTTTCAACTCTGCATTTTTACAGTTTCATCATTTTTCATTTATTTGATAGAATATATTTTTCACTAGATATTTGTTTTGTTCTTCATATCTCTGTGTTTATTGTATTCGGTCTATTAATCAATTCATTCCGCTCCTAAATCTGGATCAATGGTATCAGAACGATCTGCTCTTCATTTATTTTTCTTCGTGCATGTCCCCGACAAGATCTGGGTACAAGAAGTTGGGACTCAAACCAATCGATCCATTGTAATAATGGTCACATCGAGCCCGACAACAAACCATGGATATGAAAAGAAAGATGATGGAGGAGGAGATCCTTTTAAAATTTTGCTCGAGGAAGCCCTTGCGTGACAAAGGAACAAAATGATGGATAAATTTGTGCAAATCCTTCAGTAGTTGCCCACAGGAGAAGAATTTTCATCAAGCAGCCACGCAACCCCCTTCAAGGTACAGGTAAATTTTGATATTCCATTATTTGAAGGACTGATAGATGCAAATCTTGTAAATAAATGGTTGAATCTACTCGAAGGGTATTTTTCGGTCCATAATTTTTCTGATAGGGAAAAGATTACTTTTGCACTCCTCAAGACTGTCCCCCATGTTAAGGATCGGTGGGACACTTACTCTGAGCAAAGGGCTATAGAGGAATATGCAATTTTTTTCGTTTCCCCTACATGGGATTCCTTCTGAAATTCCATTACATAATAGTACTACCCTATTGGAAGCTACAAGGACCAGTACACAAGATGGACCACCCTGTGTCAAGAAAGGGACCAGACAGTACCAGATTTCACCAATATTTTCCATACCCTACGCACCAAATTGGGTATCAAAGACTCTGAGCGACACTTGGTGCTCAGATATCATGGTTTTTTGTATATATACATTAAAAAAAATGGATTTTATGGACATCACCTCATTGGGTACGGCTTATATATATGATGTCAAGATCGAGCATAAATTTAAGCAGAAGAGGCGAGAGTTTGGATTTGCAAACTCTGCATAGCCGAAGCAGGGAAAGGGCGGCCCCAACCAATACAGTGAGGGACAGATCAAAGATGGCCACTCTCAGGGAAACCAGTCCAAGCCACAACACAATAAGGGAAATGAGAAGATGAAGAAGGACATTGGAAAATGGTGTAAGTACCATAAACTCCATTGGCACAACACTAAAGAATGTCGCTCTAAGCAGTGATTCATGGTCGAGCTAAAGGATTCTGAGTCAGAGGTTGATTTTGATTCTGAATCAAATCTTGAAGGAGGGAAGCAGATTATCAATGTTGAAACTAATGCCAATGTCACTACCACCAAATTCTGGCCAAGCGAACCAAAAGAACTAGAGGAAAGGGAACACCTCTTTCACTCACAAATGTGGGTAAAGGGGGCTTTACTTCATTTCATTGTCGATAGTGGCAGTCAAAAGAACCTGATTCTGGTAGAGGTCATTAAATGGCTAGACCTACCAATGACATTGGACCCACATCCCCACACCATCGATTGGCTTTGCCAAGGAAGGGATCTTCGTGTCAGCCAACAGTGTTGCATGCCCTACATCATCAAGCCTTTCAAAGATGAGGTATTTTGTGATATTGCTCTGCTTGAATTTTGTGATGTTCTTTTATGACAGCCATATTTGTTGAAGCATCATGTTGTGTATGAGTCTAGACCCCTCATTATTATTATTACTTTGGGTAGACAATTGTAAAGGATACCAAAGGTAGTGCCGCCTACGGCTATTTCTTTAATCTTCACTAAGAAATGTTGTAAGGTCATTTCACACACTGGAAAGTTCATATTCTTTGTGATCCATGTTCACAGTAAGAAGAAGGGTCAATGCCACATCTGTGGCCTCTACACAGAGACCCTCTTTGTAGCAGAAGCAAGTGGACAGGATCATGGAAGAATACAAAGACATCTTCTCCTCACCCACCGGGGTACCGATACACTGTCAAGCCAAGCATCTAATTGATCTGACCCCCGGTGAACCTCTACTTAATGGACCAGACTATCATCACTCAGTGATGGAAAATTATGAAATAATGCATCAGATACAAGAGATTATTCCAAAGGGGCACATCATACCCAGCTCCTCCCCTTGCAGAAGCCTGATTTCACTGGTGCGGAAGAAGGACGGGACTTGGTGACTCTGCATTGATTACAGATCCTTAAACAAAATCACAGTCAGGAACTGATACCCAATTCCCAAGATTGATGACCTTCTTGACCAAATCAAGGGGGGAAATTGCTTAAGCAAGATTGACCTAAAGTCTCTCTACCACCAGGTTCCCATCACACCAACTGATGTATGGAAGACAACCTTCAAATCTAAAGAAGGTCTCTTAAAATGGTTGGTCATGCCCTTTGGCTTAAAAAATGCACCAACCACTTTCATGAGGTTGATGGATGATGTATTGAGATCCTTCACCAACTCTTTTGTGGTGGTATATTTGGATGACATCCTCATCTTTAGCAGAACTTGGGAGGAGCACATGCAGCATTTTCAACAGGTTTTGAGCACTCTGCGGAAGCACAATCTATATGCCAACTATAAGGTCCAATACTTAGGAAACATTGTTGATCATCTTAGGGTAAATGTTGATCTAGATAAGATCCAAGTCATTCGTGACTATCCAGTCCCGACCACACTAACCTAGCTTTAGATCTTCTTGGGACAGGCCAACTTCTGCCAACGATTCGTGTTGGGATTATACCATATTTCATAGGACCTCAGCCAGGTGACCAAGGGCGATGGCAGGGGAAATTTCATGTGGGGGAAGGAACAACAATGATCATTCTATGAT
This sequence comes from Picea mariana, assembly GCA_032191745.1. Taxonomy (NCBI): domain Eukaryota; kingdom Viridiplantae; phylum Streptophyta; class Pinopsida; order Pinales; family Pinaceae; genus Picea; species Picea mariana. The sequence continues at coordinate 13,545 of JASDQU011176165.1, forward strand.
ATGAAGAATTTCTTGTGCTTAGCTCCAGTACTCTCCTTGCTCGATCTGCAACAACCATTCGAGATTGAGACTGATGCATCTAACTATGTTGTAGGTGCAGTTCTCACTCAGCACAGTCATCTGGTGGCATACCATAGTGAGACACTCTTATATACTGTCCAGAAATACCCCACCTATGACAAGGAAATGTATTACATTGTACAATCCTATCGGCATTGGAAACATTACGTTTTGGGAAAGGAGACGATTATCCACACTGATCACAAGCCTCTGCAATTCATACAGACACAGGGGAAATTGCAAAATGATCGCCATCAAAAGTGGTCCACCTACCTGCAGCAGTTCCATATCAACATCAAGTAGAAGAGAGGGATCTCAAATCATCTTGTTTACTACCTCATTCCACCTCTCGTGGATGCACTCACCAATGTGCTCCATTCCTGTGGACATGAGGCATCTGAGTGGCCCCAACTTTATCAGCAAGATCCAAACTTTTCCACCACCTATCATCTCTTGGGTATAGGTGCGACGATCACCAATTTTCACATTTAGTATGGACTATTATGCCATGTGGGGCATATTTGTGTTCCTACAAGTGAGCATGCAAATCTGATTTGGGAATCCCACCACAATAGGATGGCAGGACATTTTGGCGTGGAGAAAATTGTGGTCGTTCTTCAGAAAAAATTTTATTAGAAAAAACTTCGACAGAACGTCAGCAAGTATACCATATATTGCACATCCTAATTCATTTCCAAACCAGCAATCAAGAAGCAAGGCATATACACCCCTCTTCTTATTCCTGAGAAGCCTTGGGAATCCATATCTATGGATTACATGTGTGGCTTTCCATCCACCAAGCAAGGAAATGACTGCATATTTGTAGTCATTGATCAATTTTGGAAGATGGCCATCCTCACATCCTGCAAGAAGAATATCACAACGATAGATACTACCAAGATCTTCTTCAGATGAGTGTGGGTCCATTTTGGGATACCACGAACCATCATCTCCGATGGGGACAGCAGGTTCCTCAACACATTTTGGTCAAGTCTCTGGTCACTATTGGACACCAAGCTCACTAAATCCACTACTTTCCACCCCCAAAGAGATAGAAAAATAGAGTTCGTCAATCAGATGATTGTGCACATCCTACGCATGTACAACTCCAAGAATCCATGTACATGGGATGAGAGTCTCCCATATGTTCAGCATAGTTACAATAGGGCTCTCCATAGCTCCATTGTCCATAGCCCATTTCAGGTGGGGATGGGATTCAAACCCTTGGGTCCCATTGATGTTGCACTACCTATTGGCACCACACAGACAAAATCTTCCCACGTTTAGTCTGAGACCGACAAAGCCACCAGATTTATTGAGTGGATTCAGCACATCCACCAGCAGGTCTAGGAGATTTTAAAAAAATCCAATGCTAAGTACAAGCAATGCCATGATCAACACAGGGTACTGCATCAGTTTCAAGTTGGAGACAAAGTCTGGTTACATTTGCAGAAGTAGCATATCACAGGGCCCCATCAGAATCTCCTCCCACTTTTCTATGGGCCTTACACTATCACCAAGGTTGTGGGTAGCAATGCTTTTGTGCTCAACACTCCACCCTTCCTTGGCCTACACCCAGTGTTCAATGTGGACCTCCTTCGGCCATATTTTCCACCATTATTAGAAACCTCATAGATCACAGAACAACTGAAACCAACAGAGCTCAACCCTAACTGCATGGAACAAGCATCCATTGATCAAATAGTGGACACACAGGTCAAGGGCACTTCCCAATAGAGGATCCATATTTATCGAATTGTCAAGGCAAGGAAGCTCCTACACCAAGGCAAGTGGCTCACCTAGGGCCATATCCAGTTGAAGTTTCTTCAGTTGATGGGGGAACTCACAGTAATGGAGACCATTACTTCCTAAAGGGGGAGGATTGATCTAGGTGGATATTGGTGGCCACCCACCTATTCCAACTGGCTCCTCTTGTCTATTTTTAGTTCAACACGTTCTTCTGTACTTCTTTGTAATTGTGGGTTTTACACTTTTGGGGTTGTCTGAATCCCTACACATCATCCAAGTGGATACTGGTGGCCTCTCACCTAATCCAACTAGATTATATTGTATGTTTTCATGTCATCACATCTTGTTGTAGTTCTAGGGCTGTTTTGGATCCCTAAATAGTGTTTTTTTCTCACAATAGTAAAACCATAGGCAAAGTCAAAGTTTGATGGCGTAATGTGTAGCTCTCTGAGACACCTTTCCAATGGGCTATCACGGACCTAAAATGGAGGTCCTATGAAAAATTTACGACCCTGGGAAGTTGAGGTACCAACTTACCCATAGGGGCCCACATGACTTTTGGCGTTTCACCTCCTAGGGTTAGGTTTGTGGATGTCTAGGGATTTAGAATTCATGAGTAATATCAAAAAGGCCTCTGGAGACTCATTGTATTCATTATGCTCAGACGAATGCGCATAGCAGCCACATCTCTTCTTAGAGATAACTATCACCATTCGAGCAAGTGTTTTAGTTCTGTGGTTTTACTGTTTTAGTTCTGTGGTTTTACAGTTTCGACCTATTTCATTTATTTAATAGAAGATATTGTTCACTGGATATCTATGTTGTTCCTCATATATTTGTGTTTATTGTATTCGGTCTATTAATTAGTTTGTTCTGCTCCTAAATCTGGATCAATGGTACCAGAGCAGTCTTCTCTTCATTTATTTTTCTTCATGCATGTCCCCGACAAGATCTGGGTACAAGAGGTTGGGACTCGAACCAATCAAGCCATTGCAATATCAGTCACGCCGAGACCAAAAAAAACCCATAGGAAATGAAAAGAAAGATGATGGAGCAGGAGATCCTTTTAAAAAATTTCTCGAGGAAGCCCTTGCGCGACAAAGGAACAAAATTATGGACAACTTTACACAAGTCCTTTGGCGGCTGCCCATAAGAGAAGCATCTTCATCAACCGTCCATGCAACCCCCTTCAAGGTACAGTTAAATTTTGATATTCCATTATTTGAAGGATTGATAGATGCAGTTATTGTAGATAAATGGTTGAATCTGCTCGAAGGGTATTTTTCGGTCCACAATTTTTCCGATAGGGAAAAGATTACTTTTGCACTCCTAAAGGTCATCCCCCATGTTAAGGACTGGTGGGACACTTACTCTAAGAAAAGGGCCATAGAGGAATATGAAATATTTGTGGTTTCCCCTACATGGGATTCCTTCTGGGATGCCATTAAAGAATAGCAATACCATGTTGGAAGCTACGAGGACCAGTACACAAGATGGACCACCTTGAGTCAAGAAAGGGACCAGACCGTACCAAATTTCACCAATATTTTCTATACTCTGCGCACCAAATTGGGTATCAAAGAATCTGAGCGACACCTGGTACTCAAATATCATGGTTTTTTGCATAGATACATTCAAACAGAAATGGATTTTTTGGACATCACCTCATTGGGTATGGCTTATAGATATGTTGTCAAGATCGAGCAGAAATTTAAGCAGAAGAGGTGAGAGTTTGGATATACAAACTCCTTACAGTTGAAGTAGAGAAAGGATGGCCCCAACCCACACATCAAGGGACAGAGAAAAGATGGCCACTCTCAAGGAAACTAGTCCAAGCCACAACACAATAATGAAAATGAGAAGACAAATAAGGACACGAGAAAACGGTGTGAGTACCATAAAATCCCTTGGAACAACACTGAAGAATGTCGCTCCAAGTAGTCACTTATTGCCAAGCTAAAGGCTTCCGAGTCAGAGGCCGATTTTGATTCTGAATCAAATCCCAAAGGAGGGAAATGGATTATTTATATTAAACCCAATGCCACTGTCGCTACCACCAAATTCCCTTCAAGTGAACTAGAAGAACCAGAGGAAGGGGAATGCCTCTTTCACTCACAGATGTGGGTAAAGGGAGCTCTGCTTCATTTCATTGTTGATAGCTGCAGTCAGAAGAACCTGATTTCAGTATAGGTCCTCAAACATCTATACCATCCAACGAAACCGCACCTACATCCCTACACCATCAATTGGCTTCCCTAAGGAAGGGATCTCTGTGTCATCCAACAATGTCATCTAACCTACGACATCAAGCCTTTCAAGGATGAGGTATTTTGTGATATCGCTCCCCTTGAAGTTTGTGATGTTCTTTTAGGACAATCATATTTTTGGAAGCGTCATGCTGTGTATGAGTCTATACCACGTAGTGTTATTATTACTTTGGGTAGACAATTGTACAAGATACCATAGGTAGCATCACCTACTACTATTTCATTAATCTCTGCTAAGAAATGCAGTAAGGTCATTTCACATACCAAGAAGTTCATCTTCTTTGTGATCCATTCTCACAGTAAGTTGAAGGTCGCCACCACATCCGTGGCCTATACACAAAGCCTCTCTTTGCAAAAGAAGCAAGTGGACAGGATCGTGGAAGAATATAGAGACATATTTTCCTCACCCATCGGGGTACCAACACACTGTCAAGTCAAGCATCCAATTGATCTGACCCCTCGATGAACCTCTACCTAATGGACCAGTCTATCATCACTCACTGATGCAAAATGATGAAAATAGGCTTCAGATCCAAGATCTTCTTCAAAAGGGGAACGCCAAACCCAGCTCCTCCCCTTGCAGAAGCTCGATTGTACTAGTGCAGAAGAAGGATGGGACTTGGCGACTCTACATTGATTACAAAGCCTTAAACAAAATCATAGTCAAGAACCAGTACCCAATTCCCAAGATTGATGACCTTCTTGACCAACTCAAGGGGGGGAATTTCTTCAGCAAGATTGACCTAAAGTCTCGCTACCACTAGTTTCCCATCCAACCAACTCATGTATGGAAGATAGCCTTCAAATCTAAAGAAGTTCTCTTCGAATGGATGTTCATGCCCTTTGGCTTAACAAATGCACCAGCCACTTTCATGAGGTTGATGGATGATGTATTAAGACCCTTCACCAACTCTTTTGTGTTGGTATATTTGAATGACATCCTCATCTTCAACAAAACTTGGTAGGAGCACATGCGGCATATTCAGCAGGTTTTGAGCACTTTGTGGCAGCACAAGCTATATTCCAACTTGGAAAAATGATCTTTTGGCATGAATAAGGTCCAATACTTGGGATACATTATTGATGAGCATGGGGTACTTGTTGATCCAACTAAGATCCAAGTCATCTATGACTGGCCAACCCCGACAACACTATCCAAGCTTCAGATCTTCTTGGGACTGGCCAACTTTTACCGACGGTTCGTGTTGGGATTATCCCATATTGCATGTGCCCTCAGCTAGGTGACCAAGGGTGGTGGAAGGAAAAATTTTGTGTGGGGGAAGGAACAACAATGAGCATTCGATGATCTAAATCATCTCTTATGCTCATCTCCAGTACTCTCCTTTCTCGATTTGCAACAACTATTTGAGATTGAGACTGAAGCATCTGACTATGTTGTAGGTGCATTTCTCACTTAGCATGGTCATCTGATGGAATAACATAGTGAGACACTCTCAGATACTATCCGGAAATACCCCACCTATGACAAGGAAATGTATTCCATTGTGAAAGCATGTCATCAATGGAAACATTACATTATGAGAAAGGAGATGATANTAATGTAATGTTTCCATTGATGACATGCTTTCACAATGGAAACATTACATTATGAGAAAGGAGATGATAAACTACACTGATCACAAGCCTCTGCAGTTCATACACACATAGGGGAAATTGCAAAATGACCACCATCAGAATCGGTCCACCTACCTGCGGCGGTTCCATATCAACATCAAGTATAAGACATGGATCTCAAATCATGTCATTGACTGCCTCAGTTGAACTCCCATGGTTTCACTCACCACTGTGATCCATTCCTGTGGACATGAGGCATCTGAGTGGCCCCAACTTTATCAGTGAGATCTGGACTTCGCCGCCACCTATCATCTCTTGGGTACAAAAGAGATTGTCACCAATTTTCACATTCAAGACAGACTATTATTCCATATGGGCCATCTCTATGTTCCTATAAGTGAGCATGCAAATCTGATTTGGGAATCCCACTATTGTCAGATGGAAGGACATTTTGCAGTGGAGAAAATTATGGTCGTTCTTCAAAAACATTTTATTGTCCAAAACTTCAACAGGATGTTAGTAAGTATATCAGATCTTGCATTGTTTGTGCCATTGCCAAGACAACCATCAAGGAGCAATGATTATACACCCCTCTTCCTACTCTCGATAAGTCTTGGGAATCCATCTCAATGGATTACATGTCTGGCCTTTCATCCACCAAGAAACGCAATGAATGTGTATTTATGGTCGTTGATCGTGTTAGCGTTAGAAGTCACTCCTGGATTGCTTGCAGGAGCAGAGCCCAATGCCCATCAGTTTTATGTCACGATTTGTTTATGAAGGGTGATCAAATGGAGATAACGGCTCTAGGAGGTATCACTCTAACTCGGGGACTGAGTCTGGTTCATAAGGACAGAGGAGGTCTGGAATCCTAACTTCATCCAGTGGGTTGATTTGAACATGAACAGGTGGAAGACTTAGGAGAAAGTGGACAAACAGCTCTGGGCATCAGGCTTGCAGCAGTTTGCAGAGGAAAAACTCCGAAAATAGGATCCTCCTGATTCGGGGCTTCAAGAAGATGAAAGAGGGCTTGACTGGATCCTCCAATTCCAAGTCATTCAGCGCTAAGAGAATTACAGGGACTGGTTAGAGGCTTCGTAACTATTACAGTGATCCATTACAACATCATCCTATAATAGTTACAGCTCGACTGGATCCTCCAATTCCAAGCTGCTCTAATACAATGCAAACAAAGATATGATAGAAACTGGCATTCATAAGGCAAGAAGTCTCCAAAGTTCATACATAACCAGAACAACAATGCTTCATTAAAATTTTACAACCCGGGAGCTCTGCCCAACCATTGATCCTTACAAAAGTGGCAAAAATGCCTACATATACTTGGAAAAATACTAGAAGCGAAATCGAGACATGGCATTGAAGACATTACGTCTGTGTGTTTACTGCACCTGCAGTCTCTGGACGTTCGTGGACTTCATTCAGACGCAATCGCGTTCCAAAGGACCTGAGAAAGAATTGGCAAGCTTACAGTCAATTCTAGACTTTCCATTTATGGGGGAAACAATGTTCAACCACCACCAACTGCCGCAATAACTGTTCCATTGGGATCGGGGAGGGCCCTGGCCAACTCTGTAGCTACAGGACATGGAAACCTTCATATTTTGCCATTTGAATCTTGCCTGGAGAAATCACAGTGGGACTGATGAGTGACGTGGAGTAGTGAGTGGACGGTGATCGGGCAGGAAAATGTCAGGACAGATACAAGTGGCAGGCTCCATAGGTGTCGAAGTGTACAAGCCAGGTGGAGGATCATAATGGCTAAAAACTGTGGTTAGCATGATATGGAAAGAAGACGTGGCGGCAAAGGACCGATGGTGGATGTATGCGATGAAGCTCCAGACTTTTCGGGAATTTGGGATTCGCGAGTTGAAGTGCGCAAGTTCCTTGCCTCCAGGATCTCCGATATCCTGATATGCGATGAGCCCCTTCTCCTGAAAAGTAGCCCCTTCCGACTAGACCATGGTCCATACGACCTGTCCTTGCGCGACCGTGGTCCAACCTTCCATCGGGATTTCGGCATTCTTGACGACACGATGTTTGTGTCCGTTGAACTTACGATTCCCCAAACCCCGATGGCTTATGGCCGCTGACTTGTTGACTGTCAGCTCTTTGGTGCGTAGCCTGCCACCTGTCCTCCACTATTGAAAGCTGGCCCCCGATATCGGGAAATCGGGCATCGGGGTATCGGGATTTTGCTAACATGTGCGCGGGGCTTCCAGCTTCTCGATCCTCGACTCTCCTTCTGATGTCTGACACGTGTCCTGCCAACATTAACGGCTAGGATCCCATCGGTTCTTCAAGACTCGAAAGATCTCGGCCGTCTTTCCCTTCAAAATCCCGATACCAAAAATGTTACTAACATTAGGCTCCATGGGGGATAGAGTCGTCCCTACGATGCTCTAAGAACTCCTTCTGCAGTTCTAGTCACCTTCTGTTGGGCTGTGGAGTCATTATTAGGCGGCAAAAATAAAAATAAAAATGAACGAGCCAAGAAACAAAAGGAAAATATTTACAAACAAAGAGTCATCTGAGACTCAAACAACGTATTTTTTCAGGAAATGCCCATTCACTGGGCTGCCGAAAACCTCTTCACCTGCTAAATATCGCAACCTGTATGTGTTGTTTGAAAAAGCCTCGGAGATTTTGAAAGGCCCAATCCACAGGGCTTCAAATTTGTTGTGTTTGCCCTTATCTTGTTTAGGAGCATCCCATTTCAGTACCAGGTATCCTACCTGGAAATGCTCCTTCTTGGTCTTCCTGTCGAAAACCTACTTGATCTTCCACTGATGATCTTGAATCCTGTTCACTGTCTGCTCCCTAGTCTGTTGGACCTCTACTAGCTGATGAATCCTTCTGATCATGTCATCAGGCTCCCCCTGATGGTCCTGGAGGAATTTCGCTACAGGGATGGCTAGCTGAGAAGGGAAAACARCTTCGGCTCCGTAAACTAACTGGAAAGGGGAGAGGCCTGTAGCTCTTTTTGTAGACACTCGATCAGCCCATAGGGCGAATTTAAGCTTCGAGTTCCAAGCCCTTTGATTGTCTTCCAACAACCTTTTGATGATTCTTATTAAAATTTTGTTGGAGGACTCTGCTAAACCATTTCCTTGTGGGTAATACGGGGTGGAGTGAATCAGTTTAATTCCAAACTGCTCACAGAACCTTGCCAATGGCTTAGACCCGAAAGTTGTTGCATTATCGGTGACAATCTTATTTGGACATCCAAACCTTGTGATGAGGTCCTCCAAGAATCCGATGATTACCTTGTGGGAAGCACTCCTGGTGGGAATAGCTTCAATCCACTTGGTAAAGAAAACTGAGCAGTCAGGATCCACCTATGTTGCCCACTGGAGGGAGGGTGAATTTCTCCAGTAAAATCTAGGCCCCACTGCTGGAAAGGCCCTGAAACCACCACCGGTTTTAATGGCAGAGACCTGAGCTGCTGCTTTCCTGCAAACTTCTGGCATTTGATGCAGGCTCTGACCCCTTTGCAGACATCAGTAAATATGGTAGGCCAATAGTACCCGGCCCTGAGGATTTTGTGGGTTGTGGCTCTTCAGAAATGGTGCCCTCCACATAGACCGCTGTGAAATTTAGCCATGATCATCTCGGCCTCTGGTGGACTAAGGCATTTTAAAAGCACTCCCAGAGGGTCTTTCCAATATAACGCTTGATCAATCAGACAGTACCTGACTACTTTGAGCTTTAGAGCTCTTGCTTTGCTTTTTTGTAGTCCATCTGGAGGTCGCAGCTCCTGCAAAAAGTATATGACATTCTTATACCAAGGACATTGAGCCAATGGGGGCTCTCGTTGATGATCCATGTCAGACACTCGATCCTGCTGAATACCCGAGCATTCGTTGATGAAACTTATCCCCAAAGCTTGGCAATTTGCTTCAGCTAGCAACTTGTCTAAGCCTTGCCCTTTGATCAACTTGGTGCACCTTATTTCCAGGTCGAACTCCAGGATTTTAGCTATCCATTTACTCCTTCTCCCATCTATATCAGGCTGAACAAGAATATCTTTAACAGCAGCTGAGGGGACATAGGCGATGATCCTTGATTGCAGAATGTAGGTTCTAAAATCTTTGAGAGCTTTCACCAGAGCATAAGATTGCTTCTCCATAGTATCATACCTGACTTCGGCATCCCTTAGCGCTCGGCTGAAGTAAGCAATAGGCTGTTCTAACCCACTGTCATTTGCCTGTAATAGAACAGCAGCTATTGTGTCAGGCGAGGCAAAGGAGAAAATAAGGAAATCTTTCGAATAGTCGGGACTGATAAGCACAGGAGCTTCGGTCAGGGCTTTCTTGATTTGTTCAAAGGAACATCGCGATTGAGGGGTCCATCTTACTTCATTTTCTTTCTTTAACATGGTTGTTATGAGCTTTACCTCCTTAGCAAAGTTAGGCACAAACCTCCTTAGAAAATTAATTTTACCGAGGAAAGATTGGACTTCCTTTTTGGACCTCGGGATTGACAAGGCTTGTATTGCTTCAACTCTACTAGGGTCAATCCTGACTCCTTCTGCTGATACTATATGGCCTAGTAACTTTCCCTCCTTCATGGCAAATAGAGATTTCTTGGGGTTTAATGAAATGCCAAATTTTCTGCACTTCAGGAAAACTTTTCTGAGGTGGCGACGGTGTTCTTCATTAGATCTTGAAAATACTGTGATGTCATCCAGATAAACTACCACAAATTTGTCTTTTTCCCCAACAAAAGCTATGTCCATGGCATGCTGGAAAGTTGCCCCCGCATTCATTAGTCTCAACGGCATCTTAGCATACATGAACATGCCCCATGGAGTGGTGAACGTTGTCTTTTCCCTATCTTCAAGCAGAACAGAAACCTGATTATAGCCAGAGAAACCGTCAATCATGGACATCCTGGAAGCTCCTGTCACCCTCTGCAGTATATGCTCCATCTTTGGAAAGGGGTAGTTATCTTTTCGCGAGCTTCTGTTCAAGTTTCTGAAGTCTACACAGAGTCTGATCTCTCCATTCTTTTTCCTTACTGGCACCAAATTAGCCACCCATTCTGAATATCTCAGTGGTACAATGATCTGAGCTTGAAGCAGCTTCTTCACTTCTCTCTCCATGATAGGCAGCAGCATGGGATTGATCTGCCTCAGCTTCTGCCTGAATGGCTTTGCCTCCTCCTTTAATGGAATTTTATGCTCTATGACTGAGGTGTCGTAGATCTTGAGGTCCCCGTAGGTCCAGGCGAACACATCAGCGAATTTTTTTAAAAGTGCACTGTATTCAGACCTTTGTTCCTCTGTCAGACCCTTTGACAATTTGACATACTTGGGCTCGCTCTCGGTTCCAATATTGCACTAAAAAATATCAGCGTCCTCCTCCGAGACCTTTCCTTTTACCGACACATCATTACTATCAAAAAGCCTTTTCAAAGGAACGAGTCCCCTGGGAATATGGTTGCTGGGCAATTGTACAATGTCATGCCCTGCAATCTTATTCAGAAGATTACCCCCATCAGGCTCTTCCTCTGAGACGGCATCTTGGTCTATATGCATTTCTGAAAATTCCTCAATAGTCTCCAAGAATCTCTTGACCTCAAGATCGTCCTCGAATACCTTGCAATGTTTGACGTTGTCAGGTATGGAGGGTCTGTACTTTACTTCTAGATCATATCTGAGTTTAGGTGGCAGAGGTATTCTGAAATTGCTAGCGGATGCAACCAAGGAATCTGCTAAGGTGTTTTCCTCTCTTGGGATGAAAGAAATATTAAATGCCGAGAAGAAACTGTCAACCAGGTCCCAGACCTCATTCCTGTAACTCCTGAGTCGAGGATGCTTAGCTTGATAAGCATTTTTGACCTGCTGGACCACCAATTCTGCATCACCAAACACTGCTACTTCTTGAATTCTCATTTCCCTCGCAGTCCTTAGTCCCAGAACAAGAGCCTCATATTCTTCCACATTGTTGGTAGCTTCAAATTCTAATTTGTATGACAAAGATATGGTTTCCTAAGCAGGTGACACAAAAGCCACTCCAGCTCCAGCACCTTCTCGGGAGAAGGCTCCATCAAAAAAAAATTTCCAGATTGGGGTAATGGAGAGAGGAACTTCAGGGGAAACAGTAGGCTGTTTTCTGAGTTTCAGAGGCGGCTCTGGGGCATGGGTGAGCTGCAGTAAACTGGAGCCTAAATCAGTGTCTAAGGCAAAAATAGGATGGTTGGTGGGGTTGGCTTTATCACTAATTATATAGGCCAATTGAGCTTCCCTGTACAGTCTTCTATGCTCTCCTCTGAATACTGGGATAGTATCATATGTAAGGTCCATCTACAGGGTTCCCCCCAGTATTTTTATCCAAGATCTTGATAACAACATACCGAACTTGGGGGGGACATCGGCTACTACAATATCCATGACCACACTTTTCATAGGCAACTGAAACAAGGTCACGACCAGGTCTTTGATCACTCCAAGACACTGAACTCTCCTGGAGTCAAAGGAATAAAGGTCATGTTAGGCTCGGGTAACTTCTAGCCCTAATTCTTCCATTACAGTTTTGGGCATGAGGTTGTGAGAGGCCCCTGAATCCATTAAGCAGTTGTGCAGCACTTTGTCATGCATGTTCAGGGATGTGTAGAAGGGAGGGGATGAGTCATCTCTATATTCTACCATGGGACCTAGGACAACTGCTAGCCTTTCGTCTTGGAGGTATATGGAATCTGAGGGAAGGCCTGAGGCTTCAGACTGTAAAAGCTGAGAGAAGCGTTTTTCAAATTCGTCATGTTTAATTAGCTCAGTGAGGGCCACAGGGATTCTGATCTTTTGAATTTCATGCTCAAAATTAAAAGAAGATGTAGGCTTTGGAATTTCTTTTATTTCAGGAACACGATTATGGACAATGGGAGAAGGGGGTTGAGCTTTCTTACCTCCATGACCATTTGCTACTTCATTAGCAGGTCTCTCTTCTCTAATGGACTGCTCAGGAATGTCAGGCGCTGATGTCCTTTTATCAGACCTCAGGTTGTACCTGCCTCGGCCGCCACTAGCTTTGTCTCCCTTGCTTAGTTCATTTAGCTGACTGTCCATGAGAGACTCCTCGTATGCAGATTGGGTGAGATGAGGAAAAGGAGGAGTGTCTCCAAAGCAATGGATCTCAGGATCAAGCTCGTCTTCTTCTCTTTCTTCCTCCTTGGCCACAAAATTATTTTGAAAAGAAGCCTGAATTTTCTGATCTTCTTTGTCTCTTCCCTTCTCCCTTTGCATATTCAGGGGAGTAAAATTATTTGGCTTCCTGAATCCTCCTCTATTTTTGGCAATCTGAGGGCCTTTATACGCTTGCCTCCCTTCCACCCTCATCCTCTCCTTCTCTACAGACAGAGACTTCACCATCTTGGTCAGCTCATCGACTTGAGGGTGGGGAACCAATGATCCAGAGGTTGAGGCTTCCGACCTTCCCTTTCTTCTGTCTGTGTCGGTCTTGTTCCTCAATCTGTCGGCTGCTAATATGTTGGATTCCACTTCTATGGCTGCATCTTGCATTTGGGCTAAGGAAGCGGCTCTTCTTTCCCTCAACAACAAGCAGAAATCAGGGTCAAATGCGCCAGCATAGGAAATTTGGGTAGAGGCTTCTGAGGGCTTTATCTCTGCAGGGATCTTGTTATACATCTTGTTGAATCTTTTGGAGAAGTCAGAGACCGACTCTCCATCCATCTTCTTCAGAGACCCGAACTCTGTCATGTAATACATAAAATCCTTCCTGTCTCCCCAC